>CAKAOJ020000472.1:180000-305167 GCA_916701645.2 Sebastolobus alascanus
ATTATTAACTGATACCGTCCCTCGTTAACAGATTATTAACCGATAACCGACCCTCTTTAACAGATTATTAACCGATACCGACCCTCGTTAACCGATTGTTAACCGATAACCGACCCTCTTTAACCGATTGTTAACCGATAACCGACCCTCTTTAACCGATTGTTAACCGATAACCGACCCTCGTTAACCGATTATTAACCGATACCGACCCTTGTTAACAGATTATTAACCGATACCGACCCTCGTTAACCGATTATTAACCGACAGACAGACGATGGTGGAGGATTTGGTGTCGAAGCGAAAAGCAAAAGCGCCTATTTGTCAGTATGTGAGATTTAACCCCGACGCTGTAAGAGAACCGTAATGTTAATGAGGTAATCACCGTGAGGAGGACGGAGCGGTCACAGCCGGTGTGTGCGGCGCAGCGGCGCCGGGTGGAAACCTGCTGCCCCGCAGCGAAAGCTGGACCGTAGAGGCCAGACACACCGCCACCACACGGTAAAGATCAGAGTCAGCGCTCTACTGATACTGAGCCTCATCTTTCCTTGTAAAATGTCCGGTGTAATCGGTAACACCGGTGGGAAAACTTCCTCACCGTCACATCCCGACTTCCTGTATCTGCATCCCAAGCTCAGACTCTCTTAAGGTGGACCAGCTTTTCTCCTCTCCTATCTCTTTTAACCTTTTAACCGATAGAATTAAATTCTTAATGTGGGTTAAACGGTTATTTATTTACATCCCTGGTTTAGCCGAGCAGGTGAAGGCTGTAAATCACAGCCTCAGATCCAGACGGATGATGTTAACGGTAGCTGTGTGTTTCCGCTCTCAGCAGTACATGCAGATCCAGGATCAGCCGGCTCAGATGTGGAACCAGGCTCAGGCCGCTCTGCAGAAGATTCCTCCCATGCAGATGAGCATGAAGCAGCCTCAGCAGCAGCAGCAGGCCTTTTACATCGCAGCTCAGGATCCTCTCAAGCTGTATGAGCACCAGCTGCAGCCCGCCCAGCCTCAGCTGTCCAACATGGACAAGAAGATCAAGTACCCCAACGTGAAGATGCAGGACTTCTACTGGGACCCGTCGTACCGGATGGGGGACGGTCTGGCCGTGATGGCAGACCGGATGAAGAGGCCTCCGCCGGGGGGGATCTGCTCTGAGCAGGACGGGTCCGCCGGGCCCCGCGGACCCCCGTTTGAGGTGAGCGGCTCTCAGGTGAAGCTGAAACAACAGGAGGAGGTGTCTTCTGCTTTCTGTCTCTCTGCTTCTGTTTCTATCCGTCTTCTCCTTCTCAGTCTTTTCTCCTCTTGGTTGTCTCTCTTCTGATTGGAAGGTTTCAGTCTGTTTGAATCTGAGATGAGAGGTTCTTAAAACCGCACCGCTGGGTTTTTTAGATGCTTGATTCAAAACAATACAACTCAAATAACCAACTGTGCATATGAAACCTGCTCCTGCTGGTGTTCTGGAGGGAAATGGACATGTGAATCCACAAAAAGGAAAATACCAACTAGAGCTGTCAAGTCATGTTTCAAGTTCAAAACGTGGGGCCTTCTGTTTGAATCAGTGGAGCGGCGATCGGAAAATGTACTTTGGATTTTAACACCAGACATGCAAAGATTGTGCACGAGGTGAGGCTTTATACTGACGTACAATGCAGCTGTAATGTTACTTTGATAACAAATCTGAAGTCTTAGCTTGTCGTTGGCCTGAGGAGTGAATGAAACAACACTGATTCTATACCGTAGTTTAGACGATGACGGTCAAATTAAAACTAATTTAAACTATAAAAATGCAGTTCAGATCTCCCTAACCCAAACAAAGAACAGTTGAATCTTTTGTCTTTTTTTTTAATGATTTCTAAACAGATGTTTTTAATCCCAGAATCGATATATCTGCTTCATCTGAGTCTATGTGGAGGTAGAAGGAAGTTACCGCTTTTATTGTGGTAGTCTGAGTAACGTGACGTCATATCCGTTCCGTATCCGTCAACCAAAACAAACCTCAGAAAGTATAAAACGCTGGAGGGTCGTCGTGGATACGACCTGCACCCTCACATGTTAAATCCAGCGTGGTAAACACTACACATCCAGTAAAGGATGGAAACACTTTGGGTTTCACACATTGCAGGAAAAGCAGAGCTAGACATCACGGCTAAAGCTGCATGCTAACTCTGTCACGGACAGGAAACGTTATCGTATCGCGGTAACGTGCGGTCGAGCCGGCCGTCGCTCTCGTCTCCGTGGTCAAATGGGCCGACGCTACAACTGTAGAGCACCCATATACTGACATTTCTGTTAAATGCATTGAAACGGCCCCGATGGAGCTGACCATGGATGGATAAAGAGAAGGAGCTGACGGGAGAGCTAGAGACGGACTTGGAGAAGTTAGAGGAAGTAGACACGTGGGACTACGTCCGCTTTTCAAAATAAGGTGTTAACAAAGGGAACTGTATATACAAAATACAGATATGGAAATAAGATTGATTGGATTATATTCACCAGAAGTATAAAACATTACATGTCCCTTATAAATTAAAAAGAAAATACCACTAATCTGTGAGGGAAATATCTTTGTGAGGTCAAGGGACCCGTTAGAAAACAGCCATGCCAGTTTATTAAATTGTAATTATTAAAATGATGTTGCGTTAACTTTGAAAACCCTAGCTCAAACTAAGAACGGTGGTTAATATGATGATATTGATGTTAAAACAGCATTTAATCCAGAGAGAGAGAGAGAGAGAGAGAGAGAGAGAGAGAGAGAGAGGGGCAGCATGTCTACAGACTGAAGGAGAGACTGGTTATAGTTCAGTTTCTCTGGAGTCTGAGTGACAGACTCCTGTTGAGGAAATGAAAATGTTTGATTAGTTTCACTGTCCGACTCTCTGATGTTGAACTGATCTGTGTTCAGCTTACAGGCTTCTGAAGCTTTTAGCATAACTTTCCTTCTTTCCACCTCAGTCTTACCGGCTTGCCTTCTTTCTTTCTTTCTCTCTTCATTTTTTACCCCTCTCTCCTCTTCCTCTTCCTCCTCCTCTTCTTGCTTCATCTCTCATTAGGACAACAAGAGCTCGCCTCTTCTACCTCCTGACCTGTTAAAAACTCTAGCAGATTTTGAGGAGGAGGAGGAGCTGGTCTTTTCTAAGCCTCCTGATTTCTTCCAGGCCTTGGCCGGCCCTCTTAGCTCTGCTCCTGGACCAAACATATTTGTATGTAGCCCTGTCTTCCTCCATCCCAACCCCCCCCCCCCCCCCCCCCCCTCCCCCCCCCCCAGCATCTAGACCAGGGGTCAGAAACCTGCAGCTCTTCAGCCCCTCTCCAGTGGCTCCCTGTGGATTTATAAAAATGGAAATGAATAACTGTTTTTTGTTTACATTTTCATTTTTATTTATCATTGTTGTAGGTCTATGGTACGACGGTACGACGGAGTATTAGGACCACATTGAGGAAAAAAAATAAATCTGAGATTTACGAGAATAAAGTTATAATATTATGATAATAAAGTCATAAGTTTAAGAGAAAAAAGTCAATAAAGTCATATTATAAAGTAGTAATTTTACGTGTTATTTTCTTGTTTTCTCGTATAGTTATGACTTTAGTCTCGTAATATTGCGACTTTTTTTTCTTGGTAAATTATGACTTTATTCTCGTAATATTACGACTTTTTTTCCTCGTAATATTATGACTTTATTCTCGTAATATTACAACTTTTTTCTTGTAATATTATGACTTTATTCTCGTAATATTACGACTTTTTTTTCTCGTAATACAACTTTTTTTTCTCGTAATATTATGACTTTATTCTCGTAATATTACGACTTTTTTCTCTCGTAATATTATGACTTTATTTTCGTAATATTACGATTTTTTTTTCCCCGTAATACGACTTTTTTTCTCGTAAAGTTATGACTTTATTCTCGTAATATTACGACTTTTTTTCTCGTAATATTATGACTTTATTCTCGTAATATTACAACTTTTTTTCTTGTAATATTATGACTTTATTCTCGTAATATTACGACTTTTTTTTCTCGTAATACAACTTTTTTTTCTCGTAATATTATGACTTTATTCTCGTAATATTACGACTTTTTTCTCTCGTAATATTATGACTTTATTTTCGTAATATTACGATTTTTTTTTCCCCGTAATACGACTTTTTTTCTCGTAAAGTTATGACTTTATTCTCGTAATATTACGACTTTTTTTCTCGTAATATTATGACTTTATTCTCGTAATATTACAACTTTTTTTCTTGTAATATTATGACTGTATTCTCGTAATATTACGACTTTTCTTTCTCGTAATATTACAACTTTTTTTTCTCGTAATATTATGACTTTATTTTCGTAATATTACGACTTTTTTTCCCGTAATATGACTTTTTTTCTCGTAAAGTTATGACTTTATTCTCGTAATATTACGACTTTTTTTTTGTTGTAATATTATTACTTTATTCTGGAAATCACAGATGTTTTCCCCCTCAATGTGACCCTAATACTCTGTAGTACATTTTCACTTTGGCCCTCACTGCATTAGACTTATATTCTATATACTTAGACTATAAACTGTGTTACCTTCATCACAATGATCAAATGTTTTGCGGCTCCAGACAGATTATTATAATTTTTTGTCTAAAATGTCTCTTGATAGTAAAGGTTTCTGACCCCGGGTCTCTTCCCATCCAGACCTAAAGCCTCTCTGCCATCCCTTCACTGAGTAGAGCTGCTGTCTTCACATCATCCTGTGCTCGTAGTTGTTGTGTAGAGTAAGAATAGTATATTAATAGACTTCATTTACCAAACACAACTCTCAGATTCAGTGAAATTCATGATGCTAAATCCAATCCTTCTAAAACATATTGTGTCTTCACTGATGTTTTAACTGATAAGAATGATCAGAAGTGGATCTCTGAGATGAGTTTAGTTAGTCCAGGTCTTATGATATCCTGACTACTGCTGCTTTAACCTCTCATATACTGAGTTTAGTTAGTCCAGGTCTTATGATATCCTGACTACTGCTGCTTTAACCTCTCATATACTGAGTTTAGTTAGTCCAGGTCTTATGAAATCCTGACTACTGCTGCTTTAACCTCTCATATACTGAGTTTAGTTAGTCCAGGTCTTATGATATCCCGACTACTGCTGCTTTAACCTCTCATTAACTGAGTTAGTCCAGGTCTTATGATATCCTGACTACTGCTGCTTTAACCTCTCATATACTGAGTTTAGTTAGTCCCGGTCTTATGATATCCTGACTACTGCTGCTTTAACCTCTCATATACTGAGTTTAGTTAGTCCAGGTCTTATGATATCCTGACTACTGCTGCTTTAACCTCTCATATACCTGAGTTTAGTTAGTCCAGGTCTTATGATATCCTGACTACTGCTGCTTTAACCTCTCATATACCTGAGTTTAGTTAGTCCAGGTCTTATGATATCCTGACTGCTGCTGCTTTAACCTCTCATATACCTGAGTTTAGTTAGTCCAGGTCTTATGATATCCTGACTACTGCTGCTTTAACCTCTCATATACCTGAGTTTAGTTAGTCCAGGTCTTATGATATCCTGACTGCTGCTGCTTTAACCTCTCATATACCTGAGTTTAGTTAGTCCAGGTCTTATGATATCCTGACTGCTGCTGCTTTAACCTCTCATATACTGAGTTTAGTTAGTCCAGGTCTTGTGATATCCTGACTACTGCTGCTTTAACCTCTCATTACCTGAGTTTAGTTAGTCCAGGTCTTATGATATCCTGACTACTGCTGCTTTAACCTCTCATATACTGAGTTTAGTTAGTCCCGGTCTTATGATATCCTGACTACTGCTGCTTTAACCTCTCATATACTGAGTTTAGTTAGTCCAGGTCTTATAATATCCTGACTACTGCTGCTTTAACCTCTCATATACTGAGTTTAGTTAGTCCCGGTCTTATGATATCCTGACTACTGCTGCTTTAACCTCTCATATACTGAGTTTAGTTAGTCCAGGTCTTATGATATCTTGACTACTGCTGCTTTAACCTCTCATTAACTGAGTTAGTCCAGGTCTTATGATATCCTGACTACTGCTGCTTTAACCTCTCATATACTGAGTTTAGTTAGTCCCGGTCTTATGATATCCTGACTACTGCTGCTTTAACCTCTCATATACTGAGTTTAGTTAGTCCAGGTCTTATGATATCCTGACTACTGCTGCTTTAACCTCTCATATACCTGAGTTTAGTTAGTCCAGGTCTTATGATATCCTGACTACTGCTGCTTTAACCTCTCATATACCTGAGTTTAGTTAGTCCAGGTCTTAAGATATCCTGACTACTGCTGCTTTAACCTCTCATATACTGAGTTTAGTCACCACAGAGTTGTTGAACCAACAACGTACTGATAGATGAACTTCTCCTCTCGTGCAGCTGCTGCTTCACAGTAAAAGTTCTGCAGCTGCTTCGCTCACATTCCCTTCAGCTTTTATTGTGAAACTTTGACCTTTTACTGTGGTAATGAATAACTCCCCGATGATAGAGTGGATGAATGGTTGCAGCATGTTTGTGAGGAACACAGTGGACACTAGTGATAGAAGAATAAATCATCCCGTCCTGTCCTTCGTCTCTGCAGCTGCCAAACCAGAGCCGGATGGAGAGCGGTCCCGAGGTCATCGGCCAATCGTCTTCTCTGCGGCCGATGTCTGGCTTCCCCATGCAGGTCAGACCTTCATCTTCATCTTCATCTTCAGTCACATACCTGCAGGGCTCCGTGTGCTGGAGACCAACACCGTCTCCCATTTCTGCCCCTTTAAATTCACGAAAAAATACTCAAACTGAGCTGGAACCTCTCAGAATAATAATGCAGAATATTCACCATTTAATGAGTTAAAGATAACGTTAAATATTAACTAACTAACTTAACAACGCTGACGACAGGATGTGATGTACCTGAGTTACCTGGATTAAAATGACAGATTTCTCTGTTTGAACATTGTTGGAAACGTTTGGGATAATAAACTCAACATATATATATAACATAGTTCTAGTTGTTTTTACACATTTTAATGAGGAAAAGTTCCATATTTGACCTTTTTAATAGACTGATCGAAGTTATGAGTGAAGAGTTTGTTGACATTGTTCAACCACCAGATGGCAGAATAGATGTTTATTCAAACACCGTCAGTATCAGGTGCTGCTGACATCTTTTATTTATTCTTTTTTTTTTTAAAGGTTTTCAAGGTTTGAAAAACTGTTCAAGTTCAGACATTTTTTACTCGGACATTTTTACTCAGACATTTTTCAGGCATTTTTCAGACTTTTATTACTCGGACATTTTTCAGACTTTTTTTTTTTTTAACTTTTTTACTCTGACATTTTTCAGGCATTTTTCAGACTTTTATTACTCGGACATTTTTCAGACTTCTTTTTTTTATACTTTTGTACTCGGACATTTTTTTAGACTTTTTTACTCAGACATTTTTCAGACTTTTTTTATGACATTTTTCATAAACATAATTTGCTAACTCAAATTTGTTCTTAATTAGTAAATGTGAACGATACGTGGGATTGATAAAATCTACCTGTAGTTTTATATTATAATGTTGATAAATATCACTAATAAACAATCTATAAACATGTTTATAGATTCAATAAGCAGACGGGAACATCTGTAGCACTGAATCAAATACTTGACTGTTTATATATGTATGTATATATATATATATATATATATATATATATATATATATTAATCAATACGTGATGTCTTCATGTGTTCAGGAGTACAACCAGAACAGCATCTTCAGTCAAGCCTACGGGAAGAACCTGCCGCCCAGCTCCAAGCCGGACGTTCCCATGATGCACCAGGAGCCGTCCCTGTACTCTCTGTTCGAGGGGACGCCGTGGTCCCCCTCCCTGCCCGCCAGCTCAGGTACGTCTCACCTGTGCACATGTGGTAGATTTATACTGGGAACCGGACCGGGCTCTGATGTGAAGCTGTGTTCTGATTGGCAGATCACTCCACCCCGGCCAGCCAATCCCCTCACTCCTCCAACCCCAGCAGCCTGCCGTCCTCCCCCCCCACACACAACCACGGAGCCATGCCCTTCTCGAACTTCGGGCCCATAGGCACTCCGGACAGCCGGGACCGCAGGGTGGTGGACCGCTGGAAGGCCGACAAGACCGGTGAGGGGGGGCCGGGTCCAGAGGGTTCAGGGGGACAGGGTTTAGGGGGTCCAGAGGGACGGGGTTCAGGGTTTAGGGGGTCCAGAGGGACGGGGTTCAGGGTTTAGGGTTCCCAGATGTGAACAGATGTTGACTCTGTGTGTTGTTGTTCTGTAGGAGCCGTCAGTGGGTTCGGACTGGACTACCTTCCGGCTGCAGCTTCATCTGGAGCCTCAGACACCAGCTGGCATCAGGCCACGCCCCCCGGCAGCTCCTGGACCAATCAGGAGTCTCCCATGGAGGAGTCGTCCTCCACCGTGCTGCTCGACAGTCTCAAGGTCCACTGACACCCCCCCACAGTCTACTGACCCCCCCCCACAGTCCACTGACCCCCCCCCACAGTCCACTGACCCCCCCCCACAGTCCACTGACCCCCCCCCACAGTCCACTGACCCCCCCCCACAGTCCACTGACCCCCCCCCATAGTCCACTGACCCCCCCCCATAGTCCACTGACCCCCCCCCATAGTCCACTGACCCCCCCCCACAGTCTGCTTCTATATGTAAGGGATAATGTACAGCTAGCGGGTCATTGTAGTGAAAGAATCCCCTTCAGGGCGATGCTGCATCGCCCTGAAGGGGATTCTTTCACTACAATGACCCGCTAGCTTTACATTATCACGCTTATTACACGGCTACTTACTGAAGAAATCAATACTTTGACGCAAAAACGGTCCTCCAGAGTCCGACATCAGAGCTGCGCCCATAGCAACGGTCTGTTCTACATAGCAGCGGTCTGTTATACATAGCAACGGTCTGTTCTACATAGCAACGGTCTGCTATACATAGCAACGGTCTGTTCTACATAGCAACGGTCTGCTATACATAGCAACGGTCTGTTATACATAGCAACGGTCTGTTCTACATAGCAACGGTCTGCTATACATAGCAACGGTCTGTTATACATAGCAACGGTCTGTTCTACATAGCAACGGTCTGTTCTACATAGCAACGGTCTGCTATACATAGCAACGGTCTGTTCTACATAGCAACGGTCTGTTCTACATAGCAACGGTCTGCTATACATAGCAACGGTCTGTTATACATAGCAACGGTCTGTTCTACATAGCAACGGTCTGTTCTACATAGCAACGGTCTGTTCTACATAGCAACGGTCTGCTATACATAGCAACGGTCTGTTCTACATAGCAACGGTCTGTTCTACATAGCAACGGTCTGCTATACATAGCAACGGTCTGTTCTACATAGCAACGGTCTGTTCTACATAGCAACGGTCTGCTATACATAGCAACGGTCTGTTATACATAGCAACGGTCTGCTATACAGAAATAACAGACCGCAGAACGCCGCGATTGACCAATCAGAATCGAGTATTCAACACAGCCGTGTAATAAATGGAGAATAACCATCACAACCCTCAGACACAGTTTATAACTATATTTTCAATATTAATTGAACAGCCTTTTTTAAGGAGAAGTCTGATGTTCTCTGATCTGATTTCTACCAGATGTTGAACATGTGTGTAACTGTGTTCGTCCACCTCTGGATGAAATCCAGCTGTGACATTTCAACCCTATTTATTTATTTTTTTTTCATTTCATGGTTTATTTGATAGGGACCAATACAATATACATAGACAACTTAGAAACGGCTATCTGATGCAAGTATCACAGTGCTTATAGCGGATGCTAATTTGCAACACCTGTCCCTATAAGGGCTTTTTATGAAAATAAGAGATTAAAACAGGAATGAGTACAGGAAAAATAAATAAATACAAACAAGCACACATTTAAAAACATTACATTTAGAAGCTAGACATGAGTTCAGGTTTGTCGCTGAATTAAGCAGGATTTGGTTGCTCTCTTAAAAGTGGTAAAGTTTGCAGCAAATTTCAAGTGATCAGGTAGTGCGTTCCAAGACTTCGCTCCTTTCACAGAGAAAGCTGTCTGAGCAAAAGATGTTTTGCAGAATGGAACTTTACAACTTGAAGCTGCTCTGGTGGATCTGCTGCAGCTCTGCAGTCTCATGATCTATTTGCAGAATACATCATGAATAAAAGTTCAGTAGAAGTGAGCTGTAGAATGTGTTTGGATTAGCATTGTGCTAACACTCTGCTGTCCTCTGCAGTCCATCTGGTCCAGCTCCATGATGCAGCCGGGCCCGTCGGCGCTGGAGCAGCTCCTCCTGCAGCAGAAGCAGAAGCAGCAGCGAGGTCACGGCGCCATGAACCCGCCTCACTGAACGGCAGGCCGAGGCGGCGCTTTGTGTCCCAACGTCAACGAGAAACCACCACCAGGAGAAACGGGAGGGGAAAAAAAACAGAAGTTTGACGAAGACGAGCTCCAACTAAAAATGGAAAATTAAACGGGCGAGAGAAGGTGGAGGCTGGGGGGGCGACGAGACCCCCGACGAGGCTGAAACCCCCCCCCCCACCCCCCTCGTCTGTCGAGGAGCGGTGACGCCCCTCCTGGACCGGAGGGCGCGGGATCTCTTCTTCTGCGGTGCCACGCGCCACGCCACCGCCGGGTTTCCTTCAACCCGTGGAAATCTGAACATTGAGGAACATAACCCCCCCCCCCTCCACGCACCACCACTGCTCCCCCCCTTGGTTCTGGACGGACGCCACATCTCACCCGGAAGAACTTCCTCTTTCTTTGGAACAAAATAAAAAATAAACCGACCTCCTGGACGTCTGCTCGGTCCGGTCGGAGCGCCGTTTTTAGCGTCTCCGCCGCCGCAGACTGAAGTGTGGGGGGGGGGGGGTGTTGTGAGAGAGCGAGGACGGTGTGGTGGTCGGGTTCAGGGGGAGGTCAGGTGAAGAACCAGGGGTCAAAATGGACTTTCTGATCTCTCCATTCATTTTCAATACTGAGGAGGAGGAGGAGGAAGAGGAGGAGGAGGAGGAGGAGGAGAAAGAGGAGGAGGAGGAGGAAGAGGAGGAGGAGGAAGAGGAGGAGGAGGAAGGCTCTCTGTAGCTCATTGGTTGAATGAAGGACGGTTACAGCTATATAAATATATAAATAAATATATATGACCATAGTTGGACTTTAAAGGGTTCTAGTCTCTTAGCCGTGTTGTGAGAATCCGGACTGGACGCTGCTTTGTGAAGCCGGGTGTTTTAACGCCACCTGGACCGACCGCTCGCCGTCCCACCTGAGGCCCCGTCGGCGCCGGGACGGCTCCGCGGTGCCAGGAGAACGTCACGGGGAACAGAAAGAAGTACAAGAGAAAGGGACCCCGTCGACCTTAGGGATAGTATTACCGTTAGCTTCAAGAGATTGCAGATATTAACAAAAAAAAACAAAAAAAAAAACTGTATTTTGTGATTTGTTCGTAGCAGTTTTAGCTTCTCGCCCTCCGAGGTGAATACAGGTATGTCTATTAGCTTCCTGCTTGGATATTTTCGGGGTTTCTCTTCCTCTCCGGCTTCTTCTTCCTGTTGTTTCTTTACTTAACGAAGAAAAAAAACAAAAAATACGAGATGTAACCCTGCTCGCTTACTTAACCTGTTTCTTTCTGTTCATGTTCTGCCTTTTTACTAGTTTTAAGCAGCTCTGTGGGCTCCGCTGTGCTGCTCACTGTCCCGTTACTACTGACTGCTGTAGAGGTTAGGACAGACAGACAGACAGACAGACAGACAGACAGACAGACAGACAGGCAGACAGACAGACAGACAGACAGACAGACAGACAGACAGACAGACAGGCAGACAGGCAGACAGACAGACAGACAGACAGACAGACAGACAGACAGACAGACAGACAGACAGACAGACAGACAGGCAGGCAGACAGGCAGACAGACAGACAGACAGACAGACAGACAGACAGACAGACAGACAGGTGTATACAGGTAGCTCAGCCTCAATGTTTTCCACTATCTTTCCTTCAATAACCACTACTGCAGCTTCACCCTGTACAGCAGATTTTTTTTATGAATGGTAGCGTGTGGAAGCTCTGCAGCTCTGCTTTTATTTGACCTGTAACCGAAGCCCCCCCCCCCCCCCCCCTTTCAACCTAAAAGAACTACGGAGAACTACAAGAACCAAACTCAGGAACTAAAAGCAGTGACATTTTCCCCACAACTGATGAAAATTAAGTCCTGGAACAATTTTCACTCAAGTCCTTGTGTTCAGGGCGAACTAACGATTCTTTTTTTTATTAGTCATTAATCTCCCAGTTATTTTCTTGATTAACTGATAGTTTATAAAACGTCAGAAAAGTCTTCAAAATGCGTCAGATTCAGTTTCCAATAGAGCGCTGCAGGGATGACGTAGTTCTGTAGGCTAACAGGAAGTGATCATCACCCTGGTTCCCTCCACTAACAGGAAGTGATCATCACCCTGGTTCCCTCCACTAACAGGAAGTGATCATCACCCTGGTTCCCTCCACTAACAGCCAATAGGATTGTTCCGTTGGGTCTTGGATTATTGCAGAAAATCAGCTAAATGTTTCTGATATTGACACGTTTAGTTCATCAAGATAATCTCCACTAATCAACACCACTTAATGATTTGTTAAGTAAAAAGCTAACGTTGGGCTGTAAAGCAGCTCCAGCACAGTCTCACGAGAGGGAGTGGAAACACAACGAGGCTGTTTTATATCGGAGGACAAAACGTTCAAATCTCTCTCTCTGATTTCAGACATCTAACTAAAAACCCGTTGACTTCCAGACGAGGGAACAGGAAGTGACATCATGCTGACTCATTCCTGGAGCTCTCTATTGTAGGAGGAAAGAAAACTAAATAATGTTCACATTTGAGAAGCTGGAACTTGTTGAGTTTTTGTCACATTTGCTTGGAAAACTCCGAAAAAAGTATTCGCGCAGTCGACTTGAATCAACTTTTGTGTATAAAAATGTCAGAAAACAATTCTTCAAACTGCTCGTTCTGTCTGATCAGCAGTCAGAAACTTTTGGAAAATGACTGAAACAATTATGAACTTAGTTTATTTTCAGCTCTCTATTATTTTCCTGTGCTTGTAAGGTCTTCCAGGTGTTTATTTCTGCGTTAGTACGTAACGATGAGCAACACAAACTGCACCCTGATAGTTCCTGGACCGTCAAAGACTCCAGGAAGTAAACATAAAGTATCCCATGAAGAGTTCCTGAAGGGTTCCTGAAGGGTTCCTGAAGGGTTCCTGTGGTGTTAACGGGCTGAGAGAGTCACGTCGAGGTTCGGGGGTTTTATTTCTGTGGTTTCACCCTTGTAGAGCATTTACATGCCGTCAGTCCTGGTTGTTTTAGAGCCAATGAGAAAGCGGAGAGTGGACAGCTGACCAATCAGGACGCTCAGAGGCTCCACCAATAGCTGGATGTGACGGTTTAGACGGCAGCACTGTAAGTAACTTCCTGTCCAGTTTAAACCAGCAGAAAGCTGTTTTTTCTACCTTAAACACACGTTTAGTTCCAAGGGATTAAAAAAAAAAGAAAAGAAAAGCCTGTTTTTATTTTCCCGTCGAGGGTGTTTTATTAAAACAGACTTCAAAGAGACGTGTCTATTTTCCGTGTGATTGTGCTTTTCATGTTGCATTTACAAAATGTATTTGAAAAATAATAAAGATAAAATATTAATGAATGTGAGGACGAAATCTGGCCAGAAGCGTCAAGGAGAGAGTTTGTTTTCATGTTTGAAGCTCACCACGTGGATCTGAGCTGGTTCTGGTTCTGTTGGGGTTTTTTTTTGGAGTAAGAACTAAATGGACATTCCACTCGGTCAGATGTCGGGGAGGTTTCGGAGCGGCCGGTCCTCGCTGGTTGGAGCTCTGACGGCAGATCTGAAACATTGATTCAGACCTGAGCTTTGACTTTTAGTGTTTGTGTCTCTCTGTAGACCTTCAGAACTGCTGGAATCAGCCTTTAAATAAACGTAAACTGTTCTCCCTTGACACTGTGTCCATTTCTATTGATTTCTCTATTTTTCAGTGCAGTCTGGTGGAAGAAGTGTTCAGATCCTTCACTTCGACAAAGGTAATAATACTTCCTCCCACACTTATTTCTCTCACTATTTAGGATTAAAGTTTATTGTTGTGCACCAAAACACCCAAAAAAACCTACTTGGCAATAAACCAGTTGCATAAAAATAGACCTAGTCTTTGTCTTAGATATAACTTTAAAGCTGCAGTATGCGAGATCGGCGCTAATATGATTTAAAAATGTTATTTTTAGTAAACGGCCGCTATATGGTGACAGTAGATCATGAAACAGGTAACCTGAGTTAAATCCTGTTCCTCTGTGTCCTACTGTGTCCTCCGGTGCTCCTAACGGCATCTGAAGGATTTCACTTACCGGAGGAAAACAAGGTCCGCTGCCCAGCTGCAGTCTATGAGAGCCGGCTGTCAATCACTCTGAACTCCGACCAAACGGTCAAACTAGGCAGCGCTGATCAGATATGAATCAATATTCTGTTACTGTAATGACTATTTCTCTCCTCAGATGTTCTCAGAATCATCTTGGAGTTACTGTTTAGCTGTAAAATGAGAAAGTTTGTGAGGCGGCCGCCATTGTAAAATCTGTTGAAGGAAGCCAAGTTCTGGTCACATGACCGGAGCACAGCCAATAGGAACGCTCTCTCTCTCTCTGAAATGACCTGTGATTGGTCAAAATCTGCCGTCACGAGCTAGATTTCTCTAAAGCCTGAAAACAGAGCCATGATGAGGAGCAGAAGTCTAGTTTTCTCTCAGAACACTTGATTTACAATATGCTGAAAGGTTATTATGGGATTTTTGCCAAATTATGCCAAAAAATTGTTGCCTACTGCACCTTTAAATCAGACTTGCTGCAGACACTTAAATGTTGCATGAAGTTTCCCTACGAGTTACTAATGTAAGACTGACCTGTCACGCAATGCATTATGGGTGAAATAAGACCGTTCAAAGAAGAATAAAAATGGCGGATGGAACAGCGACACCACACCATGTATGTGAGAATATTCTTTTTTTTAAAGTTAGCTAAAAGTAATGGATAAATAGTTGATTATAGTTCGCTAAAAGTTAGCGAACTATAATGGATAACAGTTGAATTAGTAAGCCAAAAGTTTGCTAAAAGTAATGGATAAACCATAAAGAAATTGAAATAGTTGGCTCCTGTTAGTTCCTAACAGATTGTTGTCATAGCAACACAGATGTGACCTCAGGTTTAGCTAACTTTCCTACCTCAAATTAAATCAGTCTTAATATTTATGCAACAAACAGGCTTAATAAGACCAGTCTAAGGCCAAAACTAGTAAGTAAGGAAGTTCATGCATCTGGCCCCAGATTGTGATTCAGATCAGGTTTCTTTCACACCTGTAGTTTGATCCAACTGATCCAACTACTCCTCTATTTCAGCTTGTTCCCAGATGACCAGTATCTCCTTCGTCTTTATTTAACTGAAAAAAAATGTCACTTTGTAAGCCTCATAATCTAAACACCGGCCTTCAGTGGCCCTTCACACTTTCAGAGATTTAGAAGGCAACAGAAATAGTTTTTATTGTGTTTTAAAACAAACATTAAACCAGAATTTCAATCTCTCATTATAGCTGAAATAATGTGGTAAAAAAACGTACAGATTTAACCTTTACTGAATGAATGAATGCTCTTAACATCATGACTTCTTTATTTCTGCTTCGCCCTGATCATCAGGTCACGTGACCCTCGTCAGATCTGTCTCACGTCACGACTCCGTTGTTGAATCCCATCAGATAAGACGCCTCCTCACTTCAAAGAAACCACAGGGGGCTGATTGGAAAAAACCTCAAACCACGTTCAGCTGCCGCCGAGCGTCTGCCATAGAGAAACAGTTCAACAGTTTTTGTACGAGGGTTTTTCATCGTGTCTACGTGGCACAGTGAGTAAAGTCAGCCTGACACCTCGACAAAAACCTCTCCAGGTCTGAACACTCCTTGTGGAGAATAACTGGGTCCAGTTTGGGGGCTCCTAACCTCACAGACAGGAACCCCAACACCTGAAGAAGGTGCACTAATGTTCTCGTCTTCACTTTCACCTTCTGACCATCAAAATGATGGATAATCAGTAGATTATAGTTAGCTAAAAATTAGTAGTTAGTAGTAGTAACAGTCATAGTTATAGTTTTCATACTAGCAGTCATAATAATCTTCACAAGGTATGTGTCGCTTTTACTGAGACCTTTAAGAAGATTTCCCAGGTACCAAAAATTAAAGTATAAATCAGAATTCAGGTTCAGAATCTCTGAGACTAAATGGTCCACTTCTTTCCAAAAAAGGTTTAAAGACCCCCTCCAGTCTATTTTAACATTTCTATGATATTTCATATTTATTTGACTCATTTACGGACTAAGTTGATCAGCTTCACTGTTTGACAAATAACTTCATTTTGTGTTCAAAGTTATAAAAAGAAGGTTGTTGCTAAAAATGTGAATATGACGTCTGACTATAGTAGAAGCTGCAGGTCAAAGGTCATCCTCCAAGCTGCAGGTTCACTCATGATCGTCTGAGTCTGAGCAGCAAACCGATAAATCTGTTTATGTCAGTTTGTCTAGTTAGTTATCTAGTTAGCTGTAGTTAGCTAGTTAGCTGTAGCTAGCTAGTTAGCTGTAGCTAGCTAGCTAGGTGTAGTTAGCTAGTTAGCTGTAGCTAGCTAGTTAGCCATAGCTAGCTAGTTAGCCGTAGCTAGCTAGTTAACCGTAGCTAGCTAGTTAGCTGTAGCTAGCTAGCTATGTGTAGTTAGCTAGTTAGCCGTAGCTAGCTAGTTAGCTGTAGCTAGCTAGTTAGCTGTAGCTAGCTAGTTAGCTTTAGCTAGCTAGTTAGCTGTAGCTAGCTTGTTAGGTGTAGTTAGCTAGCTAGGTGCAGTTAGTTAGTTAGCTACAGTTAGCTAGTTAGATGTAGTTAGCTAGTTAGCCGTAGCTAGCTAGTAAGGTGTAGTTAGCTAGTTAGCTGTAGCTAGCTAGTTAGCTGTAGCTAGCTAGTTAGCTGTAGCTAGCTAGTTAGGTGTAGTTAGCTAGCTAGGTGTAGTTAGCTAGTTAGCTACAGTTAGCTAGTTAGCTGTAGTTAGATGTAGTTAGCTAGTTAGCCGTAGTTAGCTAGTTAGCCGTAGTTAGCTGTAGTTAGCTGTAGTTAGCTAGTTAGCTGTAGTTAGCTAGTTAGCTGTAGTTAGATGTAGTTAGCTAGTTAGGTGTATTTAGCTAGTTAGCTGCAGTTAGCTGTAGTTAGCTAGTTAGCTGCAGTTAGCTGTAGTTAGCTAGTTAGCTGTAGTTAGACGTAGTTAGCTAGTTAGCCGTAGTTAGCTAGTTAGCTGTAGTTAGCTAGTTAGCTGTAGTTAGCTGTAGTTAGCTAGTTAGCTGTAGTTAGATGTAGTTAGCTAGTTAGGTGTATTTAGCTAGTTAGCTGTAGTTAGCTAGTTAGCTGCAGTTAGCTGTAGTTAGCTAGTTAGCTGTAGTTAGCTAGTTAGCTGTAGTTAGCTGTAGTGTGAGTTATTATTTGGAGGTAATGGAACCTGGTCAGGACTTTGAGGATCTCCAGCATCTCTCTGAGAGGATCACCAAACGCGGAGTCAGCAGGCAACGTGGTCAAATTTGACTAAACGTAGCGACCAGAACTGACGGCGCGTACAAACGGGGGAATTGAGCAGCAGGTTGAGGGGGAACAGGTATGTGGTCAGTCGGATTATCACCTGTGTTAAACTGTGTGTAACATGTGAAATAGAACATTATGTCACATTATAAAATTGTGTAATATCCTGGTTTTACATCCACGCAAAGCAGGGTCTGAAATTCACTTCAGAGCTAAATTTAGGAAGTTAAACAGGTCATAATTCTCTCTCTAATATCTATTTTATATTGATGTGAAAAAATCTCCTTCAAACAACTGGATTTATTCAAGTTTCTCATCTAAAACTTAATTTTACTAGATTACATTTGAATGCATCATGATAACGTTAGAATTTACCTTCACCCAATAGTCATTTTTAGTAAGTAAGTAAAGGAAGTTCATGCATCTGGCCCCAGATTGTGATTCAGATCAGGTTTCTTTCACACCTGTAGTTTGATCCAACTGATCCAACTACTTCTCTATTTCAGCTTGTTCCCAGATGACCAGTATCTCCTTCGTCTTTATTTAACCGAAGAAAATGTCACTTTGTAAGCCTCATAATCTAAACACCGGCCTTCAGTGGCCCTTCACACTTTCAGAGATTTAGAAAGCAACAAAAATATTTTTTATTGTGTTTTAAAACAAACATTAAACCAGAATTTCAATCTCTTCCACATTATAGCTGAAATAATGTGGTAAAAAAAACTTACAGCTTTAACCTTTAATGAATGAATGAATGCTCTTAACATCATGACTTCTTTATTTCTGCTTCGCCCTGATCATCAGGTCACGTGACCTTCGTCAGATTTGTCTCACGTCACGACTCCGTTGTTGAATCCCATCAGATAAGACGCCTCCTCACTTCAAAGAAACCACAGGGGGCTGATGGGAAAAAACCTCAAACCACGTTCAGCTGCCGCCGAGCGTCTGCCATAGAGAAACAGTTCAACAGTTTTTGTACGAGGGTTTTTCACCGTGTCTACGTGGCACAGTGAGTAAAGTCAGCCTGACACCTCGACAAAAACCTCTCCGGGTCTGAACACTCCTTGTGGAGAATAACTGGGTCCAGTTTGGGGGCTCCTAACCTCACAGACAGGAACCCCAACACCTGAAGAAGGTGCACTAATGTTCTCGTCTTCACTTTCACCTTCTGACCATCAAAATGATGGATAATCAGTAGATTATAGTTAGCTAAAAATTAGTAGTTAGTAGTAGTAACAGTCATAGTTATAGTTTTCATACTAGCAGTCATAATAATCTTCACAAGGTATGTGTCGCTTTTACTGAGACCTTTAAGAAGATTTCCCAGGTACCAAAAAGTAAAGTATAAATCAGAATTCAGGTTCAGAATCTCTGAGACTAAATGGTCCACTTCTTTCCAAAAAAGGTTTAAAGACCCCCTCCAGTCTATTTTAACATTTCTATGATATTTCATATTTATTTGACTCATTTACGGACTAAGTTGATCAGCTTCACTGTTTGACAAATAACTTCATTTTGTGTTCAAAGTTATAAAAAGAAAGTTGTTGCTAAAATGTGAATATGAAGTCTGACTATAGTAGAAGCTGCAGGTCAAAGGTCATCCTCCAAACTGCAGGTCAAAGGTCATCCTCCAAGCTGCAGGTCAAAGGTCATCCTCCAAGCTGCAGGTCAAAGGTCATCCTCCAAGCTGCAGGTTCACTCATGCTCGTCTGAGTCTGAGCAGCAAACCGATAAATCTGTTTATCTGTCAGTTTGTCCAGTTAGTTAGCTAGTTAGCTGTAGGTAGCTAGTTAGCCGTAGCTAGCTAGTTAGCTGTAGTAAGCTAGTTAGCCGTAGCTAGCTAGTTAGCTGCAGTTAGCTAGCTAGGTGTAGTTAGCTAGTTAGCCGTAGCTAGCTAGTTAGCTGCAGTTAGCTAGCTAGGTGTAGTTAGCTAGTTAGCTGTAGGTAGCTAGTTAGCCGTAGCTAGCTAGTTAGCTGTAGTTAGCTAGTTAGCCGTAGCTAACTAGTTAGATGTAGTTAGCTACTTAGATGCAGTTAGATGTAGTTAGCTTGTTAGCTGCAATTAGCTAGTTAGGTGTAGTTAGATGTAGTTAGCTAGTTAGCTGTAGTTAGATGTAGTTAGCTAGTTAGCTGTAGTTAGATGTAGTTAGCTAGTTAGCTGCAGTTAGCTAGTTAGATGTAGTTAGATGTAGTTAGCTAGTTAGCTGCAGTTAGCTAGTTAGGTGTAGTTAGATGTAGTTAGCTGTAGTTAGATGTCGTTAGCTAGTTAGCTGTAGTTAGATGTAGTTAGCTAGTTAGCCGTAGCTAGCTAGTTAGCCGTAGCTAGCTAGTTAGCCGTAGCTAGCTAGTTAGCTGCAGTTAGCTAGTTAGCTGTAGTTAGATGTAGTTAGATGTAGTTAGTTAGCCGTAGCTAGCTAGTTAGGTGTAGTTAGCTAGTTAGGTGCAGTTACCTGAAGTTAGCTAGTTAGCTAGTTAGCTATAGTTAGCTAGTGAGTTATTATTTGGAGGTAATGGAACCTGGTCAGGACTTTTAGGATCTCCAGCATCTCTCTGAGAGGATCACCAAACGCGGAGGCAGCAGGCAAACGTTGTCAAATTTGGCTAAACGTATCGACCAGAGCTGACGGCTCGTACAAACGGGGGAATTGAGCAGCAGGTTGAGGGGGAACAGGTATGTGGTCAGTCGGATTATCACCTGTGTTAAACTGTGTGTAACATGTAAAAATAGAACATTATGTCACATTATAAAATTGTGTAATATCCTGGTTTTACATCCGCGCACAGCAGGGTCTGAAATTCACTTCAGAGCTAATTTTAGGAAGTTAAACAGGTCATAATTCTCTCTCTAATATCTATTTTATATTGATGTGAAAACATCTCCTTCAAACAACTGGATTTATTCAAGTTTCTCATCTAAAACTTAATTTTACGAGATTACATCTGAAGGCATCATGATAACGTTAGAATTTACATTCACCCAATAGTCATTTTTACTGAGCAGAGCTTGAACGCCTCATAATAATAACTCAATGGCACCTCCGTTAACGTTCGTATCTCCGTTATTTAACCAGTCAGGACTGAGCTGCTAACGGCTGCTAACAGCTAACGTTACTAACTCTCCTCCTGCTGATTTAAATACAGATTTGTTGCTCACAGTGTCGCTTTATCAGGGAAAAATAGGGTGCGTCCCTCAGGTTTAGTAGTAGTAACGCCAAGCTTTTGACCGCTTTTGTTGCCAAGGAATCGGACAACCAGGAACCGGTTCTCAACGGGAACCTCTATTTCAATAGAGTTTTCCCTGTCTGCCAAAGTGGCGGATGGCGTGAGTATTTTATCCGCCACTGCCAACAATTTACCCGCATTTGGCGGATGGCGGTTGTTAATTTCAGACCCTGGAGCAAAGTAAACATATTTTCCACCTTATAACACCACTGTATGTCATTATACATAGTATTTGGATAAAGTAATAATAAATAGAATACTTTATTTCGTCTGAGTATTGAGTATTAGTTTCTGTTGTGCTGACGGTGATACTCGTCTGTTTCCTCCTGCAGCTGTGGGAGGTTTTTGTACGAGGTGTTTTCACAGTGCTGGGGTACCCACAGTGACTGAACATCCACACAGAGCTGAACAACAACCTCCAGTCTGCTCTAAACTGTCTGATTACAGTCTGGAAACATCCAGAATCAACAGATAGACGACCAAAACCCTCTCTGTGTTTCAGGTGAGTCCTCAGCTGATGCTTTTCTACTGAAAACACTCACATTTCTTCTCTTTACTGAACGTCACGTCTCTGCATGTGCTGCTGAAATGTTGAATATTCTGACGTTTACCTCATAAACACAAACTCAGACTCTCTGTGTTTGTTCCTCTGTGTCTACAGCTCCATGTGTGTCCATGTGAAGTGGATTTTTAACATTTCTGAGCTTCTCTGAGGATGATTAACAGCTCTGAGGTTTTTGTACGAGGCTCTAACACTGTGATGCTTTAACGTTTGGGAAAGCGATCAGTCTCACCATCATTCCTAAAGGTAAGAAAACACACTTTCTACTTGCTAACATGAACAGAATTAATTACATTTACAGTGTCTGTGTAGTGGTGGAATTAAGTTTTTATGTTTTAAAGCTTAAACTTGATGGATCAGTTGTGTTGTGATGAGACGACGAGCTGTAAGACGTCCAGTAAGACTGAATTCAGACAAACAAAACGCAGATTTTAGAACATAGATTCACACAGGATGTCCTGGAAAAGTCTGGAAATGTCTTAAATGATGTTTTCTGTCAGTTCAAAGCCTGAAATGGTCCAGAACGCTGCAACAGTTTAGATCCCACATTTAGTTTGTTGGTGTGCTTTAATTCAGCTAGTAATGAGATTTAATAATGATAGCAATAAATAATGATACACTTAATTTGTTTCTTTATATAAAAGAGAAAATAACTAGAAATCATTTCAGTTAAAATCAAGAGAAAACAGTCAATCTTAAACAAATGTTTTAAATCCAGAATATTTTATTTTTTTGAAGTAAGAACAGAAGTCAAACCTGTCCTCTTAAAAAGTCCTGAAATAATGTTTTTTAAGTGGTTTTAAATACCTACAGTCAAATAACAATCTAACAGCCTTGTTGTCTGCAGAAAAAAAGTACAATTCAGACTGTTTATAATAGAGAAAAAAATATTACAAATTTTGGATAATGATAATGTTAATTTAATGCTTTTTATGAAACTGAAAAACAACTTAAAATGATCATAGGTGGAGCGTTAGAAGACATTAAAGTGAAAACCTAAAACTATATAAAATAATGAAATGCAGAGTTGATTTACTGAAGAAGGAAAGAAATCTGTCTGAAAGTGCTGAAATGATTTCTAAATGTCAGAACTTAAGTATTTTTAAATGAAATATGTTAGGTCTTAGATTCAGTCTTAAAGTCTCAGAAATGTCATAGTGTGATGTTTGTTTGTCTTAAATCAGACTGATAATTATAATAAGAATGATAAATATTAACAACTTAAAATTATCACAGGTTGCGAGTTAGAAGACGTTAAAGTGAAAACCTAAAACACAAAATGTTTTAAATGCATTGAAGCCAGAGAAGAAGTCAAATCTCTCCTGAAAAGTCCTGATTTTATTCTGTCTAATGACTATTTAGTGGTTTTAATTAATTAATTTAATTAATTACAGGCAAATAAGCTCTTAAACTGAGTCCTGAAAAAGTCTTTAAAAAGTTGTTTCCTGGTTTCTTCTTGTGGGAAATTACAGACTGATTATACTGAGAAATTTAAGAATTTTGTTGCATTGTTTGTCTGCGGAGAAATCTACATACTAATAAACACATTACTACTAATAATAATAAACATTATTTCTATTGTCCAACGAAATGTCTAATCTATAAAAGTGTAGTAGATAAATTATCCAGATTCACAGAAAAAGACCGGAGTGAAAGAGAGTTATAATTTCTCAAAGGTTTAATTTGACTGATTTGGTGATATAATATAAAACAGTATCATCTGCATATAGATTCATTTTACGGCCCAAAATAGTTGTAAAATGAAATATTGATTGACTGATGTTTGTTATTGTCTAAACCGGTAATTAAATAATTTAAGACCGACGGCTCTAAAGCCGGACTGAACCGGTATCGATCAGTAATCCCAGGAATAAAGTCAAATAAAACACGTTAGGTTTGATATTCAGTTTTAAGTCTTAGAAATGTGGTTTCTCGTTGTAACTGTTTGTCTGCTGAGAAATTAATTCTAATAAATCTACTACTAATAATGAAAATAACGTTTATTGCGATTACATCTATTACACAATAAAGGGTTTTACATAAAAAAAACAATTTAAGGAAACAATTTAAAGCAGATTCAGGTGAAGTGTTAAGAGTATTAAACAAGCAGAAAATAGGTAAAAAATAAATAAATAAATAAATAAATAAATAAAGCACATTGATTCATTGAACCCAGTTAAGGACCTACATTTTTAACTCTTTATTTTCACTTGTAATTTAAATTAAAGTGGCCTTTAATTAAACACTCTTCTGTCTAAGTTAATGAAGAAAAACTATAATTATTCTAATAACAAACAGACTCAACGTTTTGTTTGTGATGTTCATAGAATGTTTTACAGATATTTCTAAGGTCTTTATTTATTGACTATACAGTATATACTATAATATATATATATATATATATATGGCATATATATATATATATATATATATATACCATATATATATATAAAATAAAAACGTATTTCTCGAGCTCAGATGAATGTGGGAGCTGGGGAGCGGACTCTTGACCGTATTAATAAAATCTGTTGTTTATTATTATTATTATGATTATTATTATTCATAATAATCATAATAATAATATTTTTTCCGTCCTGTAACAAGCTGTGTGGTTCTGGTTTATCGTGTTCTGGTGTAGATCCCGATCCTACGAACGTGGATCTGTTCGTCCTGAGTCCTCTGCAGCCCGAGGACTCGAAGAAGTCACCGGCCGACCCGCTGGGTCCGCAGGCTTGTCTGGCGACCGAATTCTATCCGAAAGAAGTTGAGATGGTTCTGAATGTGAGGGAGGGTCCGTTCAGTCCGAACACCAGCGGCGGCGTTCTGTCCAAGGAAAAGAAAACCTACTTCAACGCTGGATTCACCAACCAGACCATCCACTCCTGTGAGCTGAACGGCACGTCGGCCAACAACGACGAGAGTAAGAAGCGCTGCGATCATCATCACTTTGTTGTTTGACAAGATTGGCTTATTTTGTTCGAATGAAAAATATGTTTTTTGAGGAAGAGAAAATATGTTTATCCTCAGCAAAGTAAGCCGTGAAAATACGAGTTCTGGTATCATATTAATCTGAATCAGTAGGACGTTAGGCCGTGTGAGTTTTTACTACTCTGTTTTCTCTTATGATTTTATTAACTAAACTAAACGTGTTTATAATGTGTTAACAGCTAACTAACAACAGGAACCTCAGTGATCTCCAGCAGTTTAACTCTCTGAGACCCACAATAGACCTGTTTTAGTCTCTTTTAGGGGCAGGTTTAGGGGACTAACATCATCGCACATGAATACAGTTTGGCTCATTGGATCCACAAGAGTCTCAGCTTTACAGTGATACACAATTTATGGAATTCAAAGACTGTTTATGGACCCCAGTATGCAGAAATATTCAGATACACCACTTTAGAATAGGAGACAATGATTGGTTGGTACCAGTGGATTCTTTAGGTTTTCTAGTTTCTAGTTTAATGAAGCTGCTCACTGAACGCAGTTAATGATATAATAAGATATGACTGAGAGCTCATTAAGTCTGAAAATGTTGATTATTAATAATAATAATAATAATAATTATTATTACTCTACGTACGGATGTTTGTTCATGAGTCAGACGTTCCTCTTTGTGTCTCTGAATGATGTTTTCTGTTCCCACCAACCAGTTGACCTTTGTGCCGACCTTCAACCAGGTGAGTCACCAAACACACCTGAACACACGTCACAGATTCAGATTGAGATGTGTTGGAGTTTTCATCTTGTTTCTTCTCTCCGGAACAGCGGAAGCGAAGCTGAACTTCTTCCTGGTGAAGATGAACGCATTGAGAGTGGTGTTCACCAAAGCTCTGGCCTTCGGCACCATCCTCACCATCTACGCCGTGCTCTTCTAACGCCGCTCATCCACCGCCATCTTTAAAAACAACAACTCAGGCTTCTCCGCCGAAGTGTGAATGTATGAAGTCCGGTTGAAATAAGACGGGTTGATTGTATGAAGGCTGCACCGTTATGATCACTCACCGTTATTCAGCCCATAAAAGTTTATTTCTTTACGTTTTTGATAAAATTGGCAGAAATCTACGGCTGCCTCTGAGGACAAAACACGTGCACGTTAGAGTAAAACACCAACAT
The DNA here is from genome assembly GCA_916701645.2 of Sebastolobus alascanus. Classification (NCBI taxonomy): domain Eukaryota; kingdom Metazoa; phylum Chordata; class Actinopteri; order Perciformes; family Sebastidae; genus Sebastolobus; species Sebastolobus alascanus. Next base: position 205,579 of record CAKAOJ020000472.1, read on the forward strand.
TAAGAAAAGCCCAGAGAAATGTGCTTCATATTCAAAAATCCAACAAATACTAAAACAAATAGATAAAAACCCAAAACATGAGGAGAACACATCACATCAAGGAGTGAAACAAATATTAAAATACATAACTGAAAAGAAAAATGTTGCTCAAATACAAGAAACCAGTGCTGTCAAAGTTAACGCGATAATGCGAATTAGTTTTAACACCACTAATTTCTTTAGGTTGTAGCGGCTCAGTTTTAAAGTTAGATTGAAGATACTGGTATCATATGAAACTATAAAACCTGATGAATCCATCGGTACCAACCAGGTCAGACTAGCTGGTCATGAAGGAGGTTAAATAACGCTCCAAACTTACGCTACATTTTGGCGAGGAAAAACTGTCATGTCCATTTCCAAAGGGTCCCTTGACTTCTGACCTCCAGATATGTGAATGTAAATGGGTTCTATGGGTACCCACGAGTCTCCCCTTTACAGACATGCCCACTTTATGATAATCACATGCAGTTTGAGCATATTGTTTTATGCTAAATGCAGAACCTGTGAGGGTTTCTGGACAATATCTGTCATTGTTTTGTGTTGTTAATTGATTTACAATAATAAATATATAAATACATTTACATAAAGCAACATATTTGTCCACTCCCATGTTGATAAGAGGATTAAATACTTGACAAATCTCCCTTTAAGGTTCATTTAGAACAGATAAAAAATGTGCGATTAATAACGATTAAATATTTTAATGGATTGACAGCCCTAATATGTTATATAACATTATACCAACAACTATTTTTTTTATTTAATTGTTATTTTGTTTCAAATATTGTTGACGCTGACGTAGGTAAAAATAAATAAATTACGGAGGCGGGGGAAGGGGGAAAATATTCTGAGAAAAAAAAAATCAATTCATGAGATTAAAGTCGTAAATTTACGTGAAAACAAAAAGAAAAAATAGTGTTTGTTTATGTCAAAGAACCACAACGCTTCACTTTGGTTGGATCGACCTCATCACATCTCGGACGCCGTGTATTATTCTGTCTGCAGTGGATGAATTCAAATTCTTAAAAAGCTTAAACACATACGAAAGTAATATCAAAAACAATCATCTTGAACTATTTTTATATTTATTTGTTGTTAAAGTGCATTTTTATTGATGTTTGACAAATATAGAAATACAACAACTACTAAAACATACAAAAATCAAGACACACAATTCAAATTTGCAACAAACACATGAAGCAAATATACATTATATTATACATAACATTATTATACATGACATTATTATACATAACATTATTATACATGACATTATTACACATAACTTTATTATACATAACATTATTATACGTGACATTATTATACATAACATTATTATACATGACATTACGTTTAAGGCTGGGTTTTTATTATTTGTTGCTTTGTTTGATTCAGAATAGATTTTTCTCTCAGCGTTTGAAAAATGAGCTCCAAATTTACAAAACATAAAAAAAACTTTTAGTGTTTAGTTTCTTATTTCAGTCGTGGTTTAAATCTTTCATTCAGAGCACTTTCCTCTTTTATTAGTTGCTTGTTTTAAGCACATTTCTGTTAATTTTATTCCCTCTTGTACGTGTTTTGGTTTCTCGGCACTGTAGAAATCTGCCTTCTCAGACCTGTAAATAAACCTGACGAGGCGTTATTTCCTCTTCTGCACAGAGTGTGTAAAATACAGTTTTTGTGAGAAGGACGACAAACCAACAGTTTTTCTGTGGAGTCGTGTTCTGTTGTGAATCATCTCGTTTGTTGCCGAGTGAAGTCAACACAGATTTAAGTGCAGCTTTTCATACCGCGTCCTTATAGACGTACTTTTTATTCGTGGTGTCTCCTCTTCAGCCTCGATAACATGCAGAGAAGCTCAGGGATAAACTCTGGGACCTTATTTTCTATATATATATATGCTTCAGCTCGGTCACTTTGTATGTTAGCATGATGCTGAGTTATTGTTACGCAGACGACACACAGATTTATCTCCCAGTCACCTCGTTCCTGTCTGTGAATCTTTATTTTTAATTCTGACTGTAATGTCGTGATCACTCAGCTCTGTGTCTCTTTCAGAGTGTCTGTTGGTTTCCAGTAACAGCAGTTTCATCAGTTGAAACCACATTTCAACCATCCAGCCTGAAACTGCAGATAGAGATCAGACAGGAAGCAGCTCAGTTTCAGATCAACAGACGAGCTCTGCTGTTAGTTCACCGACTCATTATAGTTGTTAAAGTCTGGATTAAAGAATATACTGTATGTTAAAGTTAAATCACAACCTGTATTTTATGTATTATATCCACATAAAGTGAGTATTGATCAGAAAGGCTCAGTGCTGGTTTGTTTGTGTTTAGAGATCTGGGTCGTATGGTTGTAGTTTTATTAGCGGTTTTTAGTGAGGACACAGTGACGGGATTCACAGCACACCTTCCTTCTTCAATCACACATTTCATACATTCACTGAATACATTCACAATGTGTGATGATATAGCTATATACAGTATATATAGCTTAAAAGTTTCATACAAACACCACATAAAAACACAAATAACAGACTTAAAAACAAAACAGCACAAACAGTTCACATTAAAGACATTCACTGCTCAAATAATCTTTAATCCTGTATTAAAAGTCCTGCATGTTTATATAAAGTAGTTTAAAATGTCTCTGTAGCTCAAACAGAGATCAGGGTCGAAAAACTTTAACAGCACTTTCACCAAAAACAGTGCAGGTTTGAGGAACGACATACATTTTACATTACATTTATATCTACACATATATATATATATATATACTGTATGTATAGGCAGGAAAAATGTCAAATAAAAAAAATACATAAGCTCACCAACTAACCCAATTTCTTTTTTTTTTTTTTTTTTTTAAATAAAAGTAGTCATCAGAAAATAGAAATAAAGGAGTATGTAACATGTAAATTATGTACATAATGCTACAATATAAACACAATATATGTAAAGAAATATAAGTAAGTAATAAAATTAAAAATAAGAAATGAGAATAGAAGAAATCTGAAATATGCACAAATATTTGCATTAAGATGTGGAATATATAATATATAACCACAGTGCAAATGAGTAAATACAAATGCTGAGTGGGATCTATAAGTGAGTTAAATATAAATATAATTATTATTATTATTATTATTATTAATTATTATATTAATAAACATTATTATTATTATCATTGTTATTATTGTTACTATAGATATGGCTATTGTTGCTTCAATCATTATTTTTACTATGTCATTATTCCCTTCAGCTATTTCCAACATTCATTTATTTACTTGTTTATTTATTAAAACTATATCTCTAGTTTACATCTATCATTACTATTATTATTATTACTAGTATTTTATTATCATTATCATTGTTATTATTATTATCAATATTACTATTAAGTAATTAACTATTCATTCTTTTTTATCACTACTACTATGTCTTCACTGCCTTCAGACAATATTAACACGCATATACTGTATGTGTTTCTGTATTTTTATTCTATTTAGACTTCTTTCTCTTTATGATAATAATAATGGTAATATTATTATTATAATAATAATAATTATTATTATAATAATAATAATAATAATTATTATTATTATTATTACAATGGATTAATTGGTTGCTGTTTTAGTACTTGATTAATTTTTTTTTCTTGGTTATTTACTGGTTAATTTATTTACATTATTTATTGTTATTTCAGTTATAATTATTCCTAAATCTTTATTTCTATCAGCTATTTTCAACATGTTTTTTTTTGTTTTGTTTTTGTATTTTTCAGTAAGATGTGAACGTTAACGTCAGTCTGGACTTTCAGTTCACGCTCAGCTGAACATTATGTCTCACATCATGAGACATAAAGCCGACGATGGAAGCTGATCTGAGGTCAGACTGCCATCTAGTGGACCAAAGAGTGAGTATCAGCTTAAATACACAGCGAGTCCCTGTTTGAGCTCTGACGCACTGTGGAAGTGACCTGGAATATTGTTAATTGTTAAAACTCATTTTTTTGCCACAAGAGTAAAAAAGAAGATGAGATTTGTTGATGATAATGAAAATAGAGTCTGCTAGATACACAAAAGCATCATCTGCATACATGTCATGATTCTGTTTAATGAGTGAAGAGTTGAATATAAAAATAGACACTTAGAACTGGAGCTTCCTTTCTGGCTGATAGTTTTTAGGCCACAGGTGAAGTTTGGTTCAGAAACAGGTCATACCGGTTGTGCTCTTTCCTTCCTGCCTGTTAAAGAAACTATAAATATAGTTTTTATCTGAGAGGAGGAGAAGAAGCTGGAGAGGAGTCCTACAGCTCAGCTAAGAGTGATCAGCTCCACATGAACTTCCTGTTGAGTCGTCTAATAGCATCTAAAGTTAAGAGTTCGGAGGCTGTAGCCGATCATTTCTGTAACTTTGCAAAACATAAAATCTGACGACTACGCAGGTGTTTGAACTTCTGTCTCAGCTCTCTGTTTTCTGTTTTCAGTCTTCACTCAGCTGGGAATGACCTCCAGGAGAGACTGTGGATGCATCCCGGAGGAGGACATGAGGTGAGGACACACGTAGCGTCTCATCAAAAGTCTTTGATACAGTCGACCATGCTTGAGGTTTACAAAGATGATCCTCTGTCAGCCTGTAACTGACTCAAGATCTGTTCATCAGACCAACATTAGTCTGTGAAGGCAGACTCAGATTCAGATAATCTGAATCCTTGCAGGTTACTAACAAGCTAGATGTGTCGTCTGACCACGTCAATGTTTTCTTCAGTCTGCAGAATATGATCAGTAGGTCAGGACATCTCTGCAGCACCACAGTATCTAATATAAATGCTGTTTGTTTTGAACAAATATATGATTTCCTCTTCATGCTGCGCTTTGAAAATTAAAGGAGGCCATGTTGTGATTTTGAATGATTAAGAATGCAGCTTTGCAGTTAGTTCGAGTCCTCCTGACAGCGGTTCAGTCGTACTCACCCGTCCGTTATGGGAGCCGATCCACCACCCAACATGTAAAAATATGTGTTAATCAACCACCCGAACACGACCCGACCCGCAGACCTTATGCATTATAGTAGCACTAAAGTTTTTATGTTTTTAAACTACATTTTAGTCTCGTCTTTTTTCGATATTGTATGTTTGATATCGTCATCGTTCAAACCGGGGATCTCATCTGTTCATCGTCCACATAAATGATTTCATCTCTTCCACGTGCAAAGTTCACCTTTATGCAGACGATGCTGTTTTATCGCCATGATAATCAGACTAGTTTGTCAGTTAATTTCTCTTCATTGTTCAGTGTGACACGGTGTTTTCTGTTTGGGAGGGGCGTCGTTACGCTCTGACCAATCAGCAGGTCGATGGATAACCAAGAGACGTCTTGATTTGAAGCTGCAGTAGGTAGAAACGGAGCTTTAAAGTTAGAGTTATTTTTATAAAACGGTCACTATATCCTGACAGTAGTACATGAGAACCTGAAAACAATCATGTGTCCTCTGAGCAGCTGTCAATCACTCACCAACGCAGACCAACACTTTAATTACAATATGCTGAAAGGTTATTATGGAATTTTTGACTGCCTACTGAAGATTTAAGAGTTGTTATTTCTGTTAGTTGACTCACTGAACAGCTGCAAACATTTGACCTCTTTAGTTGAACAGCTTTCTGTGGATGTAGCTCGATAGGAAGGTGAATGTCCTCGTTGTTGATCCTGTCTACAGAGATCTGGTTGGCTCAGCTCTCATTGAGCACCACAGCTGCTAATCAGTGTGCAGACTCAGTGAACCAGGTCTCCATGAAACACAGAGTTCATCAGCTCAGTGATCCTTTAGTCTACTAGTTTAGTCGGTGTTAATGCAGGTTAATGAAGATGACTTAACGTACTTTACTTGATGTAAATAACAGAAAGTTGTTGGATAATTTGACCCTCATTTTGTTTTCTACCTGTTATCTCTCCGGCCTTAGTGTACCAGCTGACCAGCCTGAACTGGATTCTGTGATACCGAGGGACCAACGGACACACCGACGTGGACTTTGAAGGAAGTAGAGCCTGAAACCAGCTGCTGGGTGAGTTTCTGTCTGATTTTAACAAACGTTAGCTGCTGTAGAGGAGCGATTTATGTTTTAGTCTTTGCTGGATGATCAAAGCTACGCTCTATGTAAAGATATAAATAATATTTATTAGTGTAGAGCTGTTTCAACAACCACCACAATAAAATGAGTCAGTGTAGAACTAATAAAACAGAAGTGATGAACAGGTGATGAGGGTTTCTCCTATCAGTGTTAGTGCAGCAGTTTTTGTCCCAGTTGGCGTCACAGTGTGAATACGCAGGGAGGAAACAGACTTTATTTCAGCACTGGAACCAAACTCACTGTTGAATCTGGTAAGATGAACATTTATATATATATGATTTTTTTTCAAATATATTTTATATATATTTAATTTTTGTAGATTTTGATAGATGCAAACTGATGTGAACTCACGCAGGCTGCAGACGTACGTCAATAAAGTGAAATAACAAGAAAGAGAAACACTGAACGTAAAAGTTAAAAACAAACAGAAAACAGTGACAAACATTTATGAAACATACAATAAACATTTCTATAAAATGAAAGATCAATGGACAAACACGATGTAAACGTGGATAAACTATAAATGAAAGAGGCAACATGACATCCAGCAGTATTCGTCCCAGTGTGAATAACTTTTCATGATTTTCACACTTTAAAATGTGTCCGTAGAACTTCTTTATTTGTCATTTTTAGTTCAGTTTATTTCATTTTTGTAGATTTTGATAGATGCAAACTGATGTGAACTCACGCAGGCTGCAGACGTACGTCAATAATGTGAAATAAGAAGAGAGAGAAACACTGAACGCAAAAGTTAAAAACAAACAGAAAACAGGATCAAACTGTAAAAAAACAGAAAACCTTTATGAAACATCAGCTGCACAAATAAACAGTGAAATATTACAATAAACATTTCTATTAAAATAAAGATCAATGAACAAACGTAACGACGTAAAAATGGATAAACTGTAAATGAAAGAGGCAACATGACATCCAGCAGTATTCGTCCCAGTCGGAGTCACAGTGTGAATAATAATCAGGGAAACAGACTTTATTTCGGCAGTGGAACCAAACTGACTGTTGAATCTGGTAAGTTTCATATTTTTCATGATTTTCACACTTTAACACGTTGATAGATATATAGATATATTTGTCATTTCATTTGTGTTTATTTTATTTTTGTAGAGCTTGATTGATACAAAACTGACCTGAACACATGCAGACGATAAGAAAATCATCATGTGTAACAATAAAAACTAACAAACAGGATCCAGCAGGATTAAACTGCAACACAAGACTAAAACTAAACATTAAAAACAATAAATAACAATCAGGATTTCGTGCAGCAGTTTTTGTCCCAGTCGGTGTCACAGTGTGAATAATCAGGGAGTAAACAGAATTTATTTCGGCACTGGAACCAAACTGACTGTTGAATCTGGTAAGATGAACATTTTTCATGATTTTCACACTTTAAAATGTGTCGATAGAACTTATTTATTTGTCATTTTAGTTCAGTTTATTACAGTTTGACTGACCTGAACACACGCAGACTGCAGACTCTACAGCACTTCTTCTGTATTTAGGAAATTATCACAAAATCCTTTAAAGATTAATGATGAATTTAAACGTTAAAAACAAACATGAAACAGGATCAAACTGGTTTAAACTGTAGAAATCAGTGACTCAAAAACATCTGAAACATCAGACAAACTTAAAGTTCTAAACGAGTTTATATTAAAATACAGATTAATGATTAAACTCAGCAGCAGTTTTTGTCCCAGTCGGTGTCACAGTGTGAATAATAATCAGGGAGGAAACAGACTTTATTTCAGCACTGGAACCAAACTGACTGTTGAATCTGGTAAGATTATAGTTTCTTTATTCACATTTTTATCAGAGTTTATTGCTTTTTGGTTTTGACTCAACGGCAAAAACACAAATTTGCAAATATATATATAAACTGATGCAAAACTATGAGGAGTTATAACGAATACAAACGTCAACAACAAACCGGTTTTATAACCAACAAGAGCCGACAGAAATAACAGATTGTGAAATAATACAATAAACAAGTTGATAATAAAATGTGCAAAGGAATAAACAAATTAGTTACATAAAATAAAAACCACGAAAATCTAACAAAACGAAATAGAGGCCGTAGATTGTAGTCATTCAAAAGATTATAAATAATTATGGAAATATGTATGGACGCCCACTACTGGCACGAAAAGAGAGGATAAAAAAAAGGATGAAAAGTTAAGAATGATAAAAAATATATATATAAAGTCAAAACTGAGCTGGCTACTTAGTCAAAAATGTAAATTTTTAAGTCTTTTTTTTATTTACTTTATTTTTAAAAATAAAATGACAGTATTGTACGTAATACTTTTGAGACGTTAAGTCATAATTTTGAGATAAAAAGTCGTAACTTTGTCTAAACATGAGTATTGTTTTTCTTCTTTTTGGCATAACCGGTCTTCCGTACTGAACATCGTATAACAATAACTTAATCTTTATATATATATATATAAGTGTTGTGTGTGTGCGGTTTGTGTATGAGTGTGTGTTGTTGTGTGAATGGAGCTGCAAACAAACTGATCTTCGGCGGCGGCACGAAGCTCGTCGTGTCGACAGGTCGGTGATTAAATTATGATTTATATTATTATTATTATTATTATTAATGTAGATTTAAATGTTAAAATCAGAGAAGTCACAAACTGGATCATTTCTACATGAATCCTGTTTTTATTGTGAATTAATGTAATGTGATAAGCTTGAGTTAGGAGTTAAACTGGTCCCAGTTCAGACTGGTTTTTGTTGAGCTGTATATCTCAGTGTGACTGGTCAGGGAGGATACCGGACCGTGTTCGGAAGTGGAACAAAACTGACTGTTCAAACCAGTAAGTCACGTTTATTATTAACAAACTGAAAATACCAGATATTAGTTCAGTCTTTAATCAGTCAGGATTATGTGTTTAATTTAAGATTAATGTGAATTTAGTCTGTTCAGGTTAAAGAGACATTAATGTTTCATTATTATTAGTAAAATACAAAATAAACTCAGAAAACAAACTGCAGAACGACGTTTAAACTTCTTAAACTCAGATTATTTAATCCAGGTTTAAATGTTTGAGTTAAACTGCTGTAACAGTTCATCAGTTATGACTTTTTTATTTTCCAACACTGTTTTTATTTTTCTTTTAACAATTGAAACTATAAAACACAAGTATAAGAATAACAATTATTCATTGGTAATAAACAATCTGTCATATAACACAAATGTACAGTTCACAGAAGAGTGTGTTGCTTTACCAACAGAAAAAAAAGTAATAATTAAATAAAATAAATAATAATATTAAAAATATAAAAAAGTAATAATGAAATTATAAAATAATAATATAAAAAAAAATAAAATAAAAAAGTAATAATTAAATAAAATAAATACTGGGGCGAGGGCCCAAGAAATAATTTGCACTGGGGCCAATCACAATTCTGTTACGCTGCTGCCACGAGGTCAGTTTTTACAGTATTAAAATGAAAAACAACTTTCTGATGCAACGTGATCAAGTGCTCTGTTTTTATGAGAAATAGTTTCTCTTTTTAAAAGAAATAAGTTGTTTGGTTTTAACCACAAATGTTTCTTATTAACAGGATACGTTAGAAACTGTAATAGCGAGAAAGATGTTATTATCACAAGAAAAGTCTCTTGTTTATTGGTACATCATAAGGGCTGTCAAAGTTAACGCGTTAATAACGTATATAATAACACATTCGTTATAACGCCACTAATTTCTTTAACGCATTAACACAACTAGAGATTTTTAGATATGTGAAATGCAGAACCTGTGACGGTTTCTGGACAATATCTGTCATTGTTTTGTGTTGTTCATTGATTTACAATAATAAATATATACATACATTTACATAAAGCAGCATATTTGTCCACTCCCATGTTGATAAGAGGATTAAATACTTGACTAATCTCCCTTTAAGGTTCATTTAGAACAGATTAATCACAGTTAAATATTGTAATCGACTGACAGCCATAGGAAAATTCTAAAATATTCTGAACGTTTGGACAGATCTGAATGTGAGATTAAAACGATTAAAATGTTCATCTTGGCTTCTAAACTTTTCGGTGATAAATGAGGAGTTTTGTTTGTAAAGTTGAATATGAGAGAAACTGAGAGGTTTTCAGTCAGCCGTCGGTCACAGTGTGACACTCAGTACTGATAAGATGATCTTTGGGAGAGGAATTCAGCTGATAGTCGAATCAGGTGAGATGGAAAAATTTAATTATATTATTTTCTAAGATGTTAATATTTTTAACTCTATTTCTAAACCAACACTTCCAAAAAAATCTCCATCTTATCAGGTAACTTGTGTCAACAAATGAGTCCTAAATGTTTTGTTTTCTACAAACACGTGAACAAAAATCAGCCGTTATGTTAATTTACAACAATAATCAACTTATTTTAAAAAGATTTGTGAATAAATGAGCGTCGATATCTTTAAAGAGACAGAATGAGAACACAGAACATGATTCTTCTTCTTCTTCTTCTTCTTGTGATAAATAAAACTTTTCACTCAGTAACAGACAAAAAGAATACTTAAAATAAAGTAAAAAAAATATATAAAATAAATAGAATAAAATGGAGAAAGTTTTACCAGTGAACAGTTTTAAAGTCCTGGTTGAATATTGAAGAGTGACTTCAGGTTTTCAGTCAGCCGTCAGTCACAGTGTGAGAGGAAATGCAGAGAAAGTGATTTTTGGGAGAGGAACTCAGCTGATAGTCGACTCAGGTGAGATAGAAAAATTTAATTATATTATTTCTTTTTTAAGATGGAAAAAAAATGAACACTTCAAAAAAGTCTCCATCTTATCAGGTAACTTGTGTCAACAAATAAATCCATTATGTTAACGTCCAACAATAATCAACTTATTTTTTTAAAAGATTATTGTATAAATGAGAAATGAAATGAAGATAACAGGAGTGTAAGTGGTTTTAAATGTTTATCAGCTGTTTTTACTGTAACTTCTGTTCATAATTGAGCCCTAAAAGTTATTTAAAGTGAGATGATTTCACAGAGAAATAACACAGTGAGGCTCCTTTTACAGTGTGCAGAGCTGTACGAATAATCCTCAGAATAATCATCAGAATAATCCTCAGAATAATCATCAGAATAATCATCAGAATAATCATCAGAATAATCCTCAGAATAATCATCAGAATAATCATCAGAATAATCATCAGAATAATCCTCAGAATAATCATCAGAATAATCACTGGAACATCAACTGTAAAATATCAGTCTCTAGAAAACACCAACTATGTTTGAGTCATAAAAAAACAAAGATTTAAAGACGTTTTTATGAGTTAAATTTGTTGAAAGTCTCTATCATAATAATCATAATCATCAGTATATAAATCAAGAGCTTGAACACTAAAACACTTTATTCAGTATTTCTTACAGACACTTCGTTTTAATCCAAACAGAAGTTTATTTTCTGAGTTCAAAAGTCTCAAATGTTAAAATGATGTTTTTCTAAATGAAGTCTGGTTCAGTGAGTTTATGTTCTGGTGCTTCATGTTGTGTGAATACTGGAGGTGGAAAGCTGATCTTTGGAAGTGGAACCAGATTAACCATTGAACCCAGTGAGTACTGATATAGATTATAAATATTATTTATATATGGAGCATCTTTAAAAGGACATTTTACAGTGTTTAACAGGACTCATTCAGTGTCTCTACTGTAAAGTAAATGTCAACATTTGCATTTAATTTATAACAGATTTGATTAAAATAGCATTTTATTGTTGTAATTGAAACGATATCATTCAGGAAAAAAGTCTAAAAAAAATGATTATATGAGAACAAAAAAATGGCCACCTTTGATTTAATGTTTAGAAACGAGCTATTTTAGAATCAAATCTCAATATTAAAGTGTAAAAATTAATTTCTAAGTTTTCTAAATGAAGTCTGGTTCAGTTCGTCAGTGAGTTTATGTTCTGGTGCTTCATGTTGTGTGACTACTGGAAGTCAGAAGATCATCTTTGGAAATGGAACCAGATTAACCATTGAACCCAGTGAGTACTGATATACATAATAAATATCTTAATAATGTCTTTGAGACAAACAATATCTGAGTTTTACAGAAATATGAACAAAACCAGAGTAGCAGCCTGGATTAAAAAAATAAAAGAGAGATAAAAACGTGTAGTTATCTGGACAGATTGATGAGTGAACAGGCTCATAAAATCAGCACAAAGTAGAAAACAATATAATCTTTATCATAATAAAAAAATAGATCACTTTATTAGGTCCAGAATGTAAAAAGGATGTTTTCCTGAATGGAGTTTGGTTCAGTTAGAACAAGAACAATAAATAATCATAATCATGACAAATAAATCAGCTTCAGGAGCATCATCACTAACTCGACTCTTAATATCATAATCTACATTTTAATTATGATTTAAAGGTATAAAATGTACAACGAGCAGCTTTGTAATGTGACTGATATGGTATTACGAAAAACATAATTTTAAAATGCTAATTTTCTAAATGAAGTCTGGTTCAGTTCGTCAGTGAGTTTATGTTAAGAGGCTTCATGTTGTGTGACTACTGGAAATTATAAGATGATCTTTGGAAGTGGAACCAGATTAACCATTGAACCCAGTGAGTACTGATATACATAATAATCATGATTTATACGAAGCGCCTTTAAACAAAAACTTTACAGTGTTTTACTGGAACACATAAAACCAGATTTTAAAAACTTTTAGACTGAACTGTCAGATGGAAATTAATCTTTAGAAAACACCAAAAAAGAAGAAGCTTCAAAGATTGAAAGAAGTTTTAATGAGTTTAAGATCTTCATCATAATAATTAAATATATCAGTGTATTAAAACATCTTGTTCAGTATCTCTAGTGTTCAGTAAATGTCACCAATTGAATTATAACATTTATTAATAATCAATTAATTATAATCTAATAGTAAGTTTTTAACTAGAAAGAAGTCTCAAATGTAAAAGTGATGTTTTCTAAATGAAGTCTGGTTCAGTTCATCAGTGAGTTTATGTTATGAGGCTTCATGTTGTGTGAATACTGGAACTGGAAATTATAAGATGATCTTTGGAAGTGGAACCAGATTAACCATTGAACCCAGTGAGTACTGATATACATTATAATAATTATTCATATGAGCTGTAATACCTGAACACATCAATTTATAACATATAAATCAGGAGCATCATCACTAACTCATCACTAAATGTCATTTTAATTATGATTTAAGTGTAAAATGAACAGCTATTTATGAATGGAATGGAATCATTCAGTCAAATTTAAAAATGATGTTTTTCTACATGAAGTCTGGTTCAGTTCATCACTCTGAGTTTGTGTTGTAAATATCTGAATAATGTCTTTGAGACAAACAATATCTGAGTTTTACAGAAATATAAACAAACCAGAGTAGCAGCCTGGATTAAAAAACGAAAAGAGAGATAAAAACGTGTAGTTATCTGGACAGATTGATGAGTGAACAGGCTCATAAAATCAGCACAAAGTAGAAAATAATATAATCTTTATCATAATAATCAAATACATCACTTTATTAGGTCCAGAATGTTAAAAGGATGTTTTCCTGAATGGAGTTTGGTTCAGTTAGAACAAGAACAATAAATAATCATAATCATGACAAATAAATCAGCTTCAGGAGCTTCATCACTAACTCGACTCTTAATATCATAATCTACATTTTAATTATGATTTAAAGGTATAAAATGTACAACGAGCAGCTTTGTTATGTGACTGAAATGGAATTACGAAAAACATAATTTAAAATGATGTTTTTCTAAATGTAGTCTGGTTCAGTGAGTTTATGTTATGAGGCTTAATGTTGTGTGAATGCTGGAGGTGGAACTAAACTCATCTTTGGAAGTGGAACCAGATTAACCATTGAACCCAGTGAGTACTGATATACATAATACATATTATTTCTATATGGAGCATCTTTAAAAACAAACTTAACAGTGTTTTACTGGAATACAAACAAAACCAGAATAGCCGATAAAAAAACCTTAAAATCGTGTCATTATCTGAACTGACTGATGATGGAAAAGATCCGTTAGACTCTTCAGGCTCATAATAATATAAAATAATATAACCTTTATCATAATAATCAAATACATCACTTTATTAGGTCCAGGATGTTAAAATTATGTTTTTTCTAAATGAAGTCTGGTTCAGTTCATCACTCTGCAGTTTGTGTTATGATGCTTCATGTTGTGTGAATACGGGTTTAAAAAAGATGATCTTTGGAAGTGGAACCAGATTAACCATTGAACCCAGTGAGTACTGATATACATTATAATTATTATTTATACGAAGCGCCTTTAAACACAAACTTTACAGTGTTTTACTGGAACACATAAAACCAGAGTAAAACCAGATTTTTAAAACATGTAGACTTAATAATTAAATATATCAGTGTATTAAAACATGTTGTTCAGTATCTCTGTTTTACAGTAATTATCACCAATTGATTTATAACAAAATTCATGTTTTTCTAAATGAAGTCTGGTTCAGTGAGTTTATGTTCTGGTGCTTCATGTTGTGTGACTACTGGAGCTCAAAAGATCATCTTTGGAAGTGGAACCAGATTAACCATTGAACCCAGTGAGTACTGATATTGATCATAATCAATCTTAATGTGGCACAAAGTAGAAAATAATTCACTTTAACTTTGTTGTCAGGTGTAAAACTTTTTTTTTTTTTTTTTTTATATATTTTTATTTATATATTAATCCTAATAATTATAATAATAATAAACACATTAACTGATCATTAATCTGTTCATTCAGAGCATCAACAGTAAAACACCTCAATATCTCTACTGTTAATATTATAATCTACATGTTATTGATAGTGTAAATGTAAAAAGGATGTTTTCCTGAATGGAGTTTGGTTCAGTTAGAACAAGAACAATAAATAATCATAATCATGACAAAATAAATCAGCTTCAGGAGCTTCATCACTAACTCGACTCTTAATGTCATAAACTACATTTCAATTATGATTTAAAGGTATAAAATGTACAACGAGCAGCTTTGTTATGTGACTGAAATGGAATTACGAAAAACATAATTTTAAAATGCTGTTTTTCTAAATGAAGTCTGGTTCAGTTCGTCAGTGAGTTTATGTTCTGGTGCTTCATGTTGTGTGAATACTGGAAATCGAAAGCTGATCTTTGGAAGTGGAACCAGATTAACCATTGAACCCAGTGAGTACTGATATACATAATAAATATTATTTATATATGGAGCATTTTTAAAAACAAACTTTACGTGTTTTACACACAGAACCAGAATAAACAGCTGATAGTGATGGAAATGATCCGTTAGACTCTTCAGCACAAAGTAGAAAATAATTCAAATACTGAGAAAGTTTTAATCAGAATCATCAATATCTGCTATATATCTCAATATCACCATCAGAAAAACATATCAACATTTACATTTATGTATAATGGACATTTGTTTTTAATAGAAATAGCGTCTTATTTTAGGAATATAATCATTCAGCAAAAGTCTCAGATTTAAAAGTGATGTTTTTCTAAATGAAGTCTGGTTCAGTTCATCAGTGAGTTTATGTTCTGGTGCTTCATGTTGTGTGAATGATGGAAATCGTAATAAGATGATCTTTGGAAATGGAACCAGATTAACCATTGAACCCAGTGAGTACTGATATACATTATAAATAATATTTATATATGGAGCATCTTTAAAAACAAACTTTACAGTGTTTTACTGAAATACGTTGATCATAATAATCAATGTATTTATCAAGAGGATCAACACTAAAACATCTAAATATCTCTACTGTTCAGTTAATATTGAAATATTCATTTAATTTATAGTGTAAATGTAAAATTGACGTTTTTCTAAATGAAGTCTGGTTCAGTTCATCACTCTGCAGTTTGTGTTATGAGGCTTCATGTTGTGTGAATACTGGAACTAAGATGATCTTTGGAAATGGAACCAGATTAACCATTGAACCCAGTGAGTACTGATATTGATTATAAATATCTTAATAATGTTAAAATAACAATATCTGTGTTTTACAGCAATATAAACAAAAAACAAAAAAAATTGGATTCTTCTCGCTCATAAAATCACAAGTACAGAGTATTTGCACAAAGTAGAAAATAATAAAAAAAAATTAAACAAAATAAAACTGGTATCACTAAAATATCAGGAACTAAAACATAAAAAAACAAAGACTTAAAGAAGTTTTCATGAGTATAAATGGTTTAAAGAATAATAATAATAATATTACATCAGTGTATTAAAACAGTTCAGTGTCTTTATTGTACAGTAAATATCACCATTTACATTCATTTTCATTCCGTAATAATTTATTGGGAGTAACATCAGGTGAACAGAAACACACAAATAGAGCACAAATGTTGGTATTTTCCCCCAAAGCCCCGTCCCTCCCATCGCCGCTGCACAAAGGAGAAACTAAATTAAATTAAATACAAAAAAAAAGATTTAAAAAAATAAATAAAAATAAAATAAATAATAGAAAAATAAAGTACACATTGACAGTAATAATAATTATAGGATAAATCACAGATAAAATAGGCTGATAAATTTTACCATGTATAAATAGACAATTTAAATGTTAAAATAAATCAACTTTATGATGTCGTACATTTTAGCTGATGGAGAGAAATACATCTCATAAATCCATTAGTCTGCCCAAATACACTACAGCTAGATAAAATTAAGAAAACACGTATCATCTGGACTGATTGATGAGTGGATATAAAAACTAAACTGCTAAATAAACAGAACAATAATCATGATAATCACATCAGTTTATAACGTATAAATCAATCATCACTAACTCAACACTAAATGTAATTTTAATTATGATTTAAATGTGAAACGTACAGCTGTTTATGACTGGAATGAAATCATTCAGTCAAATTTAAAAATCATGTTCTGCATTTTAATTATGATTTAAAGGTAAAAAAAAAAAAAGAAAAGTACAACAAGCAGCTTTGTTATGTGACTGAAATGTAATTCAGTCAAACTTTAAAATGCTAATTTTCTAAATGAAGTCTGGTTCAGTTCATCAGTGAGTTTATGTTATGAGGCTTCATGTTGTGTGAATGATGGAGCTGCAAATCAATATAAGATGATCTTTGGAAGTGGAACCAGATTAACCATTGAACCCAGTGAGTACTGATATACATTATAAATATTATTAATACGAAGCGCCTTTAAACTCAAACTTTACAGTGTTTTACTGGAACACATAAAACCAGAATAAAACCAGATTTTTAAAATATGTAGACTTAATAATTAAATATATCGAGGTATTAAAACATGTTGTTCAGTATATCTGTTTTACAGTAATTATCACCAATTGATTTATAACAAAATTCATGTTTTTCTAAATGAAGTCTGGTTCAGTGAGTTTATGTTCTGGTGCTTCATGTTGTGTGACTACTGGAGCTCAAAAGATCATCTTTGGAAGTGGAACCAGATTAACCATTGAACCCAGTGAGTACTGATATACATAATAAATATTATTTATATATTGAGTATCTTTAAAAACAAACTTTACGTGTTTTACACACAGAACCAGAATAAACAGCTGATAGTGATGGAAATGATCCGTTAGACTCTTCAGCACAAAGTAGAAAATAATTCAAATACTGAGAAAGTTTTAATCAGAATCATCAATATCTGCTATATATCTATATATCACCATCAGAAAAACATATCAAAATTTAAATTTATGTATAATGGACATTTGTTTTTAATAAAAATAGCGTTTAATTTTAGGAATATAATCATTCAGCAGAAGTCGTAAAGATAAAAATGATGTTTTTCTGAATGAAGTCTGCTTCAGTTCATCAGTGAGTTTATGTTATGAGGCTTCATGTTGTGTGAATACTGGAGCTGGACTTAAGATGATCTTTGGAAGTGGAACCAGATTAACCATTGAACCCAGTGAGTACTGATATAGATTATAAATATCTTAATAATGTAACAATAACAATATCTGTGTTTTACAGCAATTTAAACAAAAAAAAAAAATTGGATTCTTCTCGCTCATAAAATCACAAGTACAGAGTATTTGCACAAAGTAGAAAATAATAAAAAAAAATTAAACAAAATAAAACTGGTATCACTAAAATATCAGGAACTAAAACATAAAAAAAAAAAAGATTTAAAGAAGATTTCATGAGTATAAATGGTTTAAAGAATAATAATAATAATAACATCAGTGTATTAAAACAGTTCAGTGTCTTTATTGTACAGTAAATATCACCATTTACATTCATTTTTATTCCGTAATCATTTATTGGGAGTAACATCAGGTGAACAGAAACACACAAATAGAGCACAAATGTTGGTATTTTCCCCCAAAGCCCCGTCCCTCCCACCGCCGCTGCACAAAGGATCAACTAAATTACATTAAATACAAAAAAAAAAGATTTGAAAAAATAAATTTAAATTAAAATAAATAATAGAAAATAAAGTACACATTGACAGTAATGATAATTATAGGATAAATCACAGATAAAATAGGCTGATACATTTTACCATGTTTAAATAGACAATTTAAAAATGTTTACGATGTCGTACATTTTAGCTGATGGAGAGAAATACATCTCATAAAGCCATTAGTCTGCCCAAATACACTACAGCTAGATAAAATTAAGAAAACAGGTATCATCTGGACTGATTGTTGAGTGGATATAAAAACTAAACTGCTAAATAAACAGAACAATAATCATGATAATCAAATCAGTTTATTACGTATAAATCAATCATCACTAACTCAACACTAAATGTCATTTTAATTATGATTTAAATGTGAAACGTACAGCTGTTTATGACTGGAATGGAATCATTCAGTCAAATTTAAAAATCATGTTTTGCATTTTAATTATGATTTAAAGGTAAAAAAAAAAAAAAGTACAACGAGCAGCTTTGTTATGTGACTGAAATGTAATTCAGTCAAATTTTAAAATGCTAATTTTCTAAATGAAGTCTGGTTCAGTTCATCAGTGAGTTTATGTTCTGGTGCTTCATGTTGTGTGAATACTGGAGGTGCAAATCAATATAAGCTGATCTTTGGAAGTGGAACCAGATTAACCATTGAACCCAGTAAGTAGTAGTATTCTGTATATCATAATAATAATTATTTATATGAGGCGACTTTAACAACAAACTTTACAGTGTTTGACATGAATATGTATAAAACCACAATAACAGATAAACAGTGAAGAGAGAGCAGCTTCTGATAGAGATGGAAATGATTCATTCAACATAAAATCAGCTCAAAGTAGAAAATAATCCAGTTCTTCAGTGTTTTAAGAAGATAAAAGCAGAAGTTCAGCCTCATCCGGTTTTTATCAGTTAAATTTGTTGAATGTCTTGGATCATAATAATCATAATTATCAATATATTTATCAAGAGCATGAACACTTTATTCAGTATGTCTATCAGTCACTTCATGTGAATCCAAACAGAAGTTTATTTTGTGAGTTCACAAGTCTCAAATGTTAAATTCATGTTTTTCTAAATGAAGTCTGGTTCAGTGAGTTTATGTTCTGGTGCTTCATGTTGTGTGAATACTGGAAATAAGATGATCTTTGGAAGTGGAACCAGATTAACCATTGAACCCAGTGAGTACTGATATTGATCATAATCAGTGTTAATGTGGCACAAAGTAGAAAATAAATCACTATAACTCTGTTGTCAGGTGTAAAACTCTCCAAAATGTAAACTTTTCACAAACTAAAAACACCGTTTTTGTTTTTTATGAGACTAAATGGCTGAAATATTTTCTTAATCCTAATAATTAAAATAATAATAAACACATTAACTGAGAAAGTATTAATGAATTACATTTCAGTCACATTACAAAGCTGCTCGTTGTGCATTTTATATCTTTAAATCATAATTAAAATGTAGATTATGATATTAAGAGTCGAGTTAGTGATGAAGCTCCCGAAGCTGATTTATTTTGTCATGATTATGATTATTTATTGTTCTTGTTCTAACTGAACAAAACTCCATTCAGCAAAACATCCTTTTTACATTTAAACTATCAAAGTTTAAAATGCTAATTTTCTAAATGAAGTCTGGTTCAGTTCATCAGTGAGTTTATGTTATGAGGCTTCATGTTGTGTGACTACGAATCTACAAAAGATGATCTTTGGAAATGGAACCAGATTAACCATTGAACCCAGTGAGTACTGATATACATTATAAATATTATTTATATATGGAGCGTCTTTAAAAACAAACTTAACAGTGTTTTACTGGAATACAAACAAAACAAGAATAGCCGATAAAAAAACCCTTAAAATCGTGTCATTATCTGAACTGACTGATGATGGAAATGATCCGTTAGACTCTTCAGGCTCATAATAATATAAAATGTACGAACTTTATCATAATAATCAAATACATCACTTTATTAGGTCCACAATGTAAAAATTATGTTTTTCTAAATGAAGTTTGGCTCAGTGAGTTTGTGTTCTGGTGCTTCATGTTGTGTGAATACTGGAACTAATAAGATGATCTTTGGAAGTGGAACCAGATTAACCATTGAACCCAGTGAGTACTGATATACATTATAATCAATATTTATATGAGGTGTTATACCCGTGTTATACATATAATGTATCATCTGGACTGATTGATGCGTGGATATAAAAACTAAACTACTAAACAAGTCAAACAGAACAATAATCATGATAATCACATCAGTTTATAACGTATAAATCAATCATCACTAACTCCACACTAAATGTCATTTTAATTATGATTTAAGTTTAAAATGAACAGCTGTTTATGACTGGAATGGAATCATTCAGTCAAATTTAAAAATCATGTTTTGCATTTTAATTATGATTTAAAGGTTAAAAAAAAAAAAAAAAACAACGAGCAGCTTTGTTATGTGACTGAAATGTAATTCAGTCAAACTTTAAAATGCTAATTTTCTAAATGAAGTCTGGTTCAGTTCATCAGTGAGTTTATGTTATGAGGCTTCATGTTGTGTGAATGATGGATATAATAAGCTGATCTTTGGAAGTGGAACCAGATTAACCATTGAACCCAGTAAGTAGTATTCTGTATATCATAATAATAATTATTTATATGAGGCGACTTTAACAACAAACTTTATACTGTTTGACATGAATATGTATAAAACCACAATAACAGATAATCAGTGGAGAGTGAGCAGCTTCTGATAGAGATGGAAATGATTCATTCAACATAAAATCAGCTCAAAGTAGAAAATAATCCAGTTCTTCAGTGCTTTAAGATAAAAGCAGAAGTTCAGCCTCATCCAGCTGAACCAAAGACTTAAAGAGCTTTTTAGCAGTAAAACAGTTGAAATATTGTCTTGATAATAAAATAAAAATAATTTGATAATGTGATAATCAAAAGCATAATTTCTCAAAAATAGTTCAAAAACTGTTAAATCTGGATGTTTATGTGCAAAGTGAATTTTTCAGCAGCTGTTTTTCTAAATGAAGTTTTGTTCAGTTTATGTTCTGGTGCTTCATGTTGTGTGAATACGGGTTCAAATAAGATCATCTTTGGAAGTGGAACCAGATTAACCATTGAACCCAGTGAGTACTGATATACATAATAAATATTATTTATATATGGAGCATCTTTAAAAACAAACTTTACGTGTTTTACACACAGAACCAGAATAAACAGCTGATAGTGATGGAAATGATCCGTTAGACTCTTCAGCACAAAGAAGAAAATAATTCAAATACTGAGAAAGTTTTAATCAGAATCATCAATATCTGCTATATATCTCAATATCACCATCAGAAAAACATATCAAAATGTACATTTATGTATAATGGACATTTGTTTTTAATAGAAATTGCGTCTCATTTTAGGAATATAATCATTCAGCAGAAGTCTCAGATTTAAAAATGATGTTTTTCTAAATGAAGTCTGGTTCAGTTCATCAGTGAGTTTATGTTATGAGGCTTCATGTTGTGTGAATACTGGAACTGGAAATTATAAGATGATCTTTGGAAGTGGAACCAGATTAACCATTGAACCCAGTGAGTACTGATATACATAATAAATATTATTTATATATGGAGCATCTTTAAAGACAAACTTAGCAGTGTTTAACTGGAATACAAACAAAACCAGAATAGCCGATTAAAAAAACCCTTAAAAACGAGTCATTATCTGAACTGACTGATGATGGAAATGATCCGTTAGACTCTTCAGGCTCATAATAATATAAAATAATACGATCTTTATCATAATAATCAAATACATCACTTTATTAGGTCCAGAATGTAAAATTGATGTTTTTCTAAATGAAGTCTGGTTCAGTTCATCAGTGAGTTTATGTTCTGGTGCTTCATGTTGTGTGAATGATGGAGTTGGAAAGATGATCTTTGGAAGTGGAACCAGATTAACCATTGAACCCAGTGAGTATTGATATTGATCATAATCAGTGTTAATGTGGCACAAAGTAGAACATAATTAATTATATCTCTGTTGTCAGGTGTAAAACTCTCCAAAATGTAAACTTTTCACAAACTAAAAACACCGTTTTTATTTTTTATGAGACTAAATGGCTGAAATATTTTCTTAATCCTAATAGTTAAAATAATAATAAAAACATCAACTGAGAAAGTATTAATGAATTACATTTCAGTCACATAACAAAGCTGCTCGTTGTACATTTTATACCTTTAAATCATAATTAAAATGTAGATTATGATATTAAGAGTCGAGTTAGTGATGATGCTCCTGAAGCTGATTTATTTTGTCATGATTATGATTATTTATTGTTCTTGTTCTAACTGAACCAAACTCCATTCAGGAAAACATCCTTTTTACATTTACACTATCAAAGTTTAAAAAGCAAATTTTCTAAATGAAGTCTGGTTCAGTTCATCAGTGAGTTTATGTTCTGGTGCTTCATGTTGTGTGACTACTGGAAATGATAAGATCATCTTTGGAAGTGGAACCAGATTAACCATTGAACCCAGTAAGTAGTAGTATTCTGTATATCATAATAATTATTTATATGAGGCGACTTTAACAACAAACTTTACAGTGTTTGACATGAATATGAACAAAACCACAATAACAGATAAATAAGTGAAGAGTGAGCAGCTTCTGAGATCCATCTAAAGAGAAACATGTTTAATATGCTGAGAGATTATTGATCCAAATATAGTAGATTAATAATAGAATGATGTTTAAATCTTTAAACATGTAATCAGTCTAATATATAACATCAATTCTCTATGAAATTTTAAACTTGTTGACACTTAAATTTCACGAGCAAGCTGAGAATAATATAATTATAAATTAAAAATTATAAATAGTAAAAATAATACTAATATTTTGAAGACATGTGACCTCCTAGTAACTGATGATATAATTATTATTCTGTTAAATATTATTCATAATGTAACTGAACTACTAAATATAAGTTTTAAAAGAAGTTAACTATATAAGCAGCAGCTCATATTCCTAAAATACCCTTTTTATAATATTTAATGTTTTATAACTGAAATATGAAGGATCTGTAATCCATTAGTGAGCCTCAATAAAAAAATTTGTGTTTTCATTATGTAAAATGTCCCAAAAAAAAAAATCAGACATACCCACATTATTAAAACAACAATAAATAATCATAATCATGACAAATGAATCAACTTATAAAATATTAATCAGGAGCATCATCATTAACACAACACTAAATATCATGATCTACATTTTAATTATGATTTAAAGGTATAAAATGTACAACGAGCAGCTTTGTTATGTGACTGAAATGTAATTCATTAATGCTTTAAGTCAAAGTTTAAAATGATGTTTTTCTAAATGAAGTCTGGTTCAGTTCGTCAGTGAGTTTATGTTCTGGTGCTTCATGTTGTGTGAATACTGGAAGTGGAAATTATAAGATGATCT
This sequence comes from Sebastolobus alascanus, assembly GCA_916701645.2. Taxonomy (NCBI): domain Eukaryota; kingdom Metazoa; phylum Chordata; class Actinopteri; order Perciformes; family Sebastidae; genus Sebastolobus; species Sebastolobus alascanus. The sequence goes on from CAKAOJ020000472.1 coordinate 229,686, forward strand.
TTGGAAGTGGAACCAGATTAACCATTGAACCCAGTGAGTACTGATATTAATCATAATCTTTATTAATAAGAATCATTATTAACAAAGTCTTCATGTATTTTACAACAACATTCAGACTCTTTAAATCAGCGCAATGTGGAAAATAATAGTTTTTATCATAATCACTAAATATCCCAACAGATTGAGTATTATCAGATTAATCAATGTATTAATTCATCAAACATCTGTTCAGTGTCTCTACTGTACAGTGAAGTCACATTTTATTTATCAGATATTGGAAATTATTTTTAATGGAAACAGCAATTTATTTATTTATTTGACTGGATTATAAACATTCAGACAAAAGTCTCAAAGTTAAAAATTATGTTTTTCTAAATGAAGTCTGGTTCAGTTCATCAGTGAGTTTATGTTCTGGTGCTTCATGTTGTGTGAATACTGGAACTAAAAAGCTGATCTTTGGAAATGGAACCAGATTAACCATTGAACCCAGTGAGTACTGATATTGATTATAAATATCTTAATAATGTTAAAATAACAATATCTGTGTTTTACAGCAATATAAACAAAAAACAAAAAAAATTGGATTCTTCTGGCTCATAAAATCACAAGTACAGAGTATTTGCACAAAGTAGAAAATAATAAAAAAAATTAAACAAAATAAAATTGGTATCACCAAAATATCAGGAACTAAAACATAAAAAAACAAAGACTTAAAGAAGTTTGCATGAGTATAAATGGTTTAAAGAATAATAATAATAATAACATCAGTGTATTAAAACAGTTCAGTGTCTTTATTGTACAGTAAATATCACCATTTACATTCATTTTTATTCCGTAATCATCTATTGGGATTAACATCAGGTGAACAGAAACACACAAATAGAGCACAAATGTTGGTATTTTCCCCCCAAAGCCCCGTCCCTCCCACCGCCGCTGCACAAAGGATAAACTAAATTAAATTAAATACAAAAAAAAAAGATTTAAAAAAATAAATAAAAATAAAATAAATAATAGAAAATAAAGTACACATTGACAGTAATGATAATTATAGGATAAATCACAGATAAAATAGGCTGGTACATTTTACCATGTTTAAATAGACAATTTAAAAATGTTTACGATGTCGTACATTTTAGCTGATGGAGAGAAATACATCTCATAAATCCATTAGTCTGCCCAAATACACTACAGCTAGATAAAATTAAGAAAACACGTATCATCTGGACTGATTGATGAGTGGATATAAAAACTAAGCTACTAAATAAACAGAACAATAATCATGATAATCACATCAGTTTATTACGTATAAATCAATCATCACTAACTCATCACTAAATGTCATTTTAATTATGATTTAAATGTGAAACGTACAGCTGTTTATGACTGGAATGTAATCATTCAGTCAAATTTAAAAATCATGTTCTGCATTTTAATTATGATTTAAAGGTAAAAAAAAAAAAAAAAGTACAACGAGCAGCTTTGTTATGTGACTGAAATGTAATTCAGTCAAACTTTAAAATGATGTTTTTGTAAATGAAGTCTGTTTCAGTGAGTTTATGTTATGAGGCTTCATGTTGTGTGAATACTGGAGCTGGAAAGATGATCTTTGGAAGTGGAACCAGATTAACCATTGAACCCAGTGAGTACTGATATAGATTATAAATATTATTTATATAAGGAGCATCTTTAAAAACAAACTTTACGTGTTTTACACACAGAACCAGAATAAACAGCTGATAGTGATGGAAATGATCCGTTAGACTCTTCAGCACAAAGTAGAAAATAATATATAATAATAAATAATAAAGTATTAATCAAAATCATCAATATCTGCTATATAATAAAATATCACGTTCAGTAAAACATATCAAAATTTACATTTATGTATAATGGACCTTTGTTTTTAATAGAAATAGCGTCTTATTTTAGGAATATAATCATTCAGCAGAAGTCTCAGATTTAAAAATGATGTTTTTCTAAATGAAGTCTGGTTCAGTTCGTCAGTGAGTTTATGTTCTGGTGCTTCATGTTGTGTGAATGATGGAGGTGGACTTAAGATGATCTTTGGAAGTGGAACCAGATTAACCATTGAAGCCAGTGAGTACTGATATAAATAATAAATATTATTTTTATATGGAGCGTCTTTAAAAACAAACCTTACAGTGTTTTACTGAAATACGTTGATCATATTAATCAATGTATTTATTAAGATCATCATCACTAAAACATCTAAATATCTCTACTGTTCAGTTCATATTAAAATCTACATTTTATTTATAGTGTAAATGTAAAAATTATAGTTTTCTAAATGAAGTCTGGTTCAGTGAGTTTATATTATGAGGCTTCATGTTGTGTGAATGCTGGAAGTGGAACTAAGATCATCTTTGGAAATGGAACCAGATTAACCATTGAACCCAGTGAGTACTGATATACATTATAAATATCTTAATAATGTTAAAATAACAATATCTGTGTTTTACAGCAATATAAAAAAAAAAAAAAAATTGGATTCTTCTGGCTCATAAAATCACAAGTACAGAGTATTTGCACAAAGTAGAAAATAATAAAAAAAATTAAACAAAATAAAACTGGTATCACTAAAATATCAGGAACTAAAACATAAAAAAACAAAGACTTAAAGAAGTTTTCATGAGTATAAATGGTTTAAAGAATAATAATAATAATAACATCAGTGTATTAAAACAGTTCAGTGTCTTTATTGTACAGTAAATATCACCATTTACATTCATTTTCATTCCGTAATAATTTATTGGGAGTAACATCAGGTGAACAGAAACACACAAATAGAGCACAAATGTTGGTATTTTCCCCCCAAAGCCCCGTCCCTCCCACCGCCGCTGCACAAAGGATCAACTAAATTAAATTAAATACAAAAAAAAAAGATTTAAAAAAATAAATAAAAATAAAATAAACAATAGAAAATAAAGTACACATTGACAGTAATAATAATTATAGGATAAATCACAGATAAAATAGGCTGGTACATTTTACCATGTTTAAATAGACAATTTAACTGTAAAAATAAATCAACTTTATGATTTCGTACATTTTAGCTGATGGAGAGAAATACATCTCATAAATCCATTAGTCTGCCCAAATACACTACAGCTAGATAAAATTAAGAAAACACGTATCATCTGGACTGATTATTGAGTGGATATAAAAACTAAACTACTAAATAAACAGAACAATAATCATGATAATCACATCAGTTTATTACGTATAAATCAATCATCACTAACTCAACACTAAATGTAATTTTAATTATGATTTAAGTGTGAAACGTACAGCTGTTTATGACTGGAATGGAATCATTCAGTCAAATTTAAAAATCATGTTTTGCATTTTAATTATGATTTAAAGGTAAAAAAAAAAAAAAAAGTACAACGAGCAGCTTTGTTATGTGACTGAAATTTAATTCAGTCAAACTTTAAAATGCTAATTTTCTAAATGAAGTCTGGTTCAGTCCGTCAGTGAGTTTATGTTATGAGGCTTCATGTTGTGTGAATACTGGAGCTGCAACTAAGATGATCTTTGGAAGTGGAACCAGATTAACCATTGAACCCAGTGAGTACTGATATACATTATACATATTATTAATATATGGAGCATCTTTAAAAACAAACTTTACGTGTTTTACACACAGAACCAGAATAAACAGCTGATAGTGATGGAAATGATCCGTTAGACTCTTCAGATCAAAGTAGGAAATAATTCAAATACTGAGAAAGTTTTAATCAGATTCATCAATATCTGCTATATATCTCAATATCACCATCAGAAAAACATATCAACATTTATGTATAATGGACTTTTTTTTTAATAGAAATAGCGTCTTATTTTAGGAATATAATCATTCAGCAAGAAGTCTCAAATGTAAAAGTTATGTTTTCTTAATGAAGTCTGGTTCAGTTCATCACTCTGCAGTTCGTGTTATGAGGCTTCATGTTGTGTGACTACGAGTCAATATAAGATCATCTTTGGAAGTGGAACCAGATTAACCATTGAACCCAGTGAGTACTGATATACATTATAATTATTATTTATATATGGAGCATCTTTTAAAACAAACTTTACAGTGTTTTACTGAAATACGTTGATCATATTAATCAATGTATTTATTAAGATCATCATCACTAAAACATCTAAATATCTCTACTGTTCAGTTCATATTAAAAAATACATTTTATTTATAGTTTAAATGTAAAAATGATAGTTTTCTAAATGAAGTCTGGTTCAGTGAGTTTATGTTCTGGTGCTTCATGTTGTGTGAATGGTGGAGCTGGAACTAAGATGATCTTTGGAAGTGGAACCAGATTAACCATTGAACCCAGTGAGTACTGATATTGATTATAATCATTATTAATAAGGATCATTATTAACAAACTCTTCATATATTTTATAACAACATTCAGGCTCATAAAATCAGCACAAAGTAGAAAATAATAGTTTTTAATGGAAACAGCAATTTATTTATTTATTTGACTGGATTATAAACATTCAGACAAAAGTCTCAAAGTTAAAAATGATGTTTTTTTAAATGAAGTCTGGTTCAGTTCGTCAGTGAGTTTATGTTCTGGTGCTTCATGTTGTGTGAAGGATGGAGTTGGAAAGATGATCTTTGGAAGTGGAACCAGATTAATCATTGAACCCAGTGAGTACTGATATAGATTATAATTATTATCTATATGAAGCATCTTTAAACACGAAATTTACAGTGTTTTACTGAAACACATATTAAACCAGATTTTAAAACATGTAGACTGGACTGTCAGATGGAAAACATGTATATATATAAAATGTCTGGAAGTAAGAAAACACCAAATCTTTAGAATCTTTAGAAAACACCAAAAATGAAGAAACTTCAAAGATTGAAAGAAGTTTTAATGAGTTTAAGATCTTCATCATAATAATTACATATATCAATGTATTAAAACATCTTGTTCAGTATCTCTAGTGTTCAGTAAATATCACCAATTGATTTATAACATGTATTAATAATCAATTAATTATAATCTAATTGTAAGTTTTTAACTGGACAGAAGTCTCAAATGTTAAAATGATGTTTTTCTAAATGAAGTCTGGTTCAGTGAGTTTATGTTCTGGTGCTTCATGTTGTGTGAATGCTGGAGGTGGATATGATAAGCTGATCTTTGGAAGTGGAACCAGATTAACCATTGAACCCAGTGAGTACTGATATTGATTATAAATATCTTAATAATGTAACAATAACATTATCTGTGTTGTACAGCAATATAAACAAAAAAAAAATTGGATTCTTCTGGCTCATAAAATCACAAGTACAGAGTATTTGCACAAAGTAGAAAATAATAAAAAAAATTAAACAAAATAAAACTGGTATCACTAAAATATCAGGAGCTAAAACATAAAAAAACAAAGATTTAAAGAAGTTTGCATGAGTATAAATGGTTTAAAGAATAATAATAATAATAACATCAGTGTATTAAAACAGTTCAGTGTCTTTATTGTACAGTAAATATCACCATTTACATTCATTTTTATTCCGTAATAATTTATTACAAATGTTGGTATTTCCCCCCAAAGCCCCGTCCCTCCCACCGCTGCTGCACAAAGGATAAACTAAATTAAATTAAATACAAAAAAAAAAGATTTAAAAAAATAAAATAAATAATAGAAAATAAAGTACACATTGACAGTAATGATAATTATAGGATAAATCACAGATAAAATAGGCTGGTACATTTTACCATGTATAAATAGACAATTTAAAAGTTAAAATCAATCAACTTTATGATGTCGTACATTTTAACTGATGGAGAGAAATACATCTCATAAATCCATTAGTCTGCCCAAATACACTACAGCTAGATAAAATTAAGAAAACACGTATCATCTGGACTGATTGATGAGTGGATATAAAAACTAAACTACTAAATAAACAGAACAATAATCATGATAATCACATCAGTTTATTACATATAAATCAATCATCACTAACTCCACACTAAATGTCATTTTAATTATGATTTAAATGTGAAACGTACAGCTGTTTATGACTGGAATGGAATCATTCAGTCAAATTTAAAAATCATGTTTTGCATTTTAATTATGATTTAAAGGTAAAAAAAAAAAAAAGTACAACGAGCAGCTTTGTTATGTGACTGAAATTTAATTCAGTCAAACTTTAAAATGATGTTTTTGTAAATGAAGTCTGGTTCAGTTCATCAGTGAGTTTATGTTATGAGGCTTCATGTTGTGTGAATACTGGAGCTGGAAAGATCGTCTTTGGAAGTGGAACCAGATTAACCATTGAACCCAGTGAGTACTGATATACATAATAAATATTATTTTTTTGTGGAGCATCTTTAAAAACAAACTTTACGTGTTTTACACACAGAACCAGAATAAACAGCTGATAGTGATGGAAATGATCCGTTAGACTCTTCAGCACAAAGTAGAAAATAATATATAATAATTAATAATAAAGTATTAATCAAAACCATCAATATCTGCTATATAATAAAATATCACGTTCAGTAAAACATATCAAAATTTACATTTATGTATAATGGACATTTGTTTTTAATAAAAATAGCGTCTTATTTTAGGAGTATAATCATTCAGCAGAAGTCTCAGATTTAAAAATGATGTTTTTCTAAATGAGGTCTGGTTCAGTTCATCAGTGAGTTTATGTTATGAGGCTTCATGTTGTGTGAATGTTGGAGCTCAAAAGATCATCTTTGGAAATGGAACCAGATTAACCATTGAACCCAGTAAGTAGTAGTATTCTGTATATCATAATAATTATTTATATGAGGCGACTTTAACAACAAACTTTACAGTGTTTGACATGAATATGAACAAAACCACAATAACAGATAAATAAGTGAAGAGTGAGCAGCTTCTGAGATCCATCTAAAGAGAAACATGTTTAATATGCTGAGAGATTATTGATCCAAATATAGTAGATTAATAATAGAATGATGTTTAAATCTTTAAACATGTAATCAGTCTAATAGATAACTGAAATATGACATCTGTAATCCATTAGTGAGCCTCAATGAAAAAAGGGAAATGTGTGTTTTCATTATGTAATATGTCCCAAAAAAAATCAGACATACCCACATTACTAAAACAACAATAAATAATCATAATCATGACAAATAAATCAACTTATAAAATATTAATCAGGAGCATCATCATTAACACAACACTAAATATCATGATCTACATTTTAATTACTATTTAAAGGTATAAAATGTACAACGAGCAGCTTTGATATGTGACTGATATGGAATTCATTAATACTTTAAGTCAAAGTTTAAAATGATGTTTTTCTAAATGAAGTCTGGTTCAGTGAGTTTATGTTCTGGTGCTTCATGTTGTGTGAATACTGGAGCTGGAACTGGAAAGATGATCTTTGGAAATGGAACCAGATTAACCATTGAACCCAGTGAGTACTGATATTGATCATAATCAGTGTTAATGTGGCACAAAGTAGAAAATAAATCACTATAATTCTGTTGTCAGGTGTAAAACTCTCCAAAATGTAAACTTTTCACAAACTAAAAACACTGTTTTTGTTTTTAATGAGACTAAATGGCTGAAAGATTTTCTTAATCCTAATAATTAAAATAATAATAAACACATTAACTGATCATTAATCTGTTCATTCAGAGCATCAAAAGTAAAACACCTCAATATCTCTACTGTTAATATTATAATCTACATGTTATTTATAGTGTAAATGTAAAAAGGATGTTTTCCTGAATGGAGTTTGGTTCAGTTAGAACAAGAACAATAAATAATCATAATCATGACAAAATAAATCAGCTTCAGGAGCTTCATCACTAACTCGACTCTTAATATCATAATCTACATTTTAATTATGATTTAAAGGTATAAAATGTACAACGAGCAGCTTTGTTATGTGACTGAAATGTAATTCATTAATACTTTCAGTCAAAGTTTAAAACGCAATTTTTCTAAATGAAGTCTGGTTCAATGAGTTTATGTTATGAGGCTTCATGTTGTGTGAATGCGAATCAAAAGATGATCTTTGGAAGTGGAACCAGATTAACCATTGAACCCAGTGAGTATTGATATAGATCATAAATATTATTAATATGGGGCTCATAAAATCAGCACAAAATAGAAAATAATTCAGCCGTACATTGATGATGCAGTTTTAGAGTTATCCAAATATTTAAAGATGCTTTTATGAAACTAACCGGTTGAAATATTGTCTTGATCATTTTAATCTTAAATATTATAACTATATTAATAAATGTAGATAGTTTAAATTAATTAAGTTTGATATAACGTTTTCCAAAATGAAGTCTGGTTCAGTGAGTTTATGTTAAGAGGCTTCATGTTGTGTGAATACTGGAACTGCAACTAAAATGATCTTTGGAAGTGGAACCAGATTAATCATTGAACCCAGTAAGTACTGATATTGATCATAATCTTTATTAATAAGAATCATTATTAACAAAGTCTTCATGTATTTTACAACAACATTCAGAATCTTTAAATCAGCACAATGTGGAAAATAGTAGTTTTTATCATAATCACTAAATATCCCAACAGATTGAGTATTATTAGATTAATCAATGTATTAATTCATCAAACATCTGTTCAGTGTCTCTACTGTACAATGAAGTCACATTTTATTTATTAGATATTGGAAATAATTTTTAATGGAAACAGCAATTTATTTATTTATTTGACTGGATTATAAACATTCAGACAAAAGTCTCAAATGTTAAAATGATGTTTTTCTAAATGAAGTCTGGTTCAGTTCGTCAGTGAGTTTATGTTCTGGTGCTTCATGTTGTGTGAATACTGCAAATAAGATGATCTTTGGAAGTGGAACCAGATTAATCATTGAACCCAGTGAGTACTGATATACATAATAAATGTTATTTATATATGGAGCATCTTTTAAAACAAACTTTACGTGTTTTACACACAGAACCAGAATAAACAGCTGATAGTGATGGAAATGATCCGTTAGACTCTTCAGCACAAAGTAGAAAATAATTCAAATACTGAGAAAGTTTTAATCAGAATCATCAATATCTGCTATATATCTCAATATCAGCATCAGTAAAACATATCAACATTTACATTTATGTATAATGGACATTTGTTTATATTAAAAATAGCGTCTTATTTTAGGAATATAATCAAATGTAAAAGTGATGTTTTCTTAATGAAGTCTGGTTCAGTTCATCAGTGAGTTTATGTTCTGGTGCTTCATGTTGTGTGAATGTTGGAAATGATAAGATGATCTTTGGAAGTGGAACCAGATTAACCATTGAACCCAGTAAGTACTGATATACATTATAATAATTATTCATATGAGGTGTAATACCTGAACACATCAATTTATAACGTATAAATCAAGAGCATCATCACTAACTCATCACTAAATGTAATTTTAATCATGATTTAAGTGTAAAATGAACAGCTGTTTATGACTGGAATGTAATCATTCAGTCAAATTTAAAAATCATGTTTTGCATTTAATTATGATTTAAAGGTAAAAAAAAAAAAAAGTTCAACGAGCAGCTTTGTTATGTGACTGAAATGTAATTCAGTCAAACTTTAAAATGTTAATTTTCGAAATGAAGTCTTGTTCAGTTCATCAGTGAGTTTATGTTATGAGGCTTCATGTTGTGTGAATGATGGAATTTATAAGATGATCTTTGGAAGTGGAACCAGATTAACCATTGAACCCAGTGAGTACTGATATACATAATAAATATTATTTATATATGTAGCGTCTTTAAAAACAAACCTTACAATGTTTTACTGAAATACGTTGATCATATTAATCAATGTATTTATTAAGATCATCATCACTAAAACATCTCAATATCTCTACTGTTCAGTTCATATTAAAATCTACATTTTATTTATAGTTTAAATGTAAAAATTATGTTTTTCTAAATGAAGTCTGGTTCAGTGAGTTTATGTTCTGGTGCTTCATGTTGTGTGAATGTTAGAGCTGGAAAGATCATCTTTGGAAATGGAACCAGATTAACCATTGAACCCAGTAAGTAGTAGTATTCTGTATATCATAATAATTAATTATATGAGGCGACTTTAACAACAAACTTTACAGTGTTTGACATGAATATGAACAAAACCACAATAACAGATAAATAAGTGAAGAGTGAGCAGCTTCTGAGATCCATCTAAAGAGAAACATGTTTAATATGCTGAGAGATTATTGATCCAAATATAGTAGATTAATAATAGAATGATGTTTAAATCTTTAAACATGTAATCAGTCTAATATATAACATCAATTCTCTTTGTTATTTTAAATTTGTTGACACTTAAATTTCACGAGCAAGCTGAGAATAAAATAATTATAAATTAAAAATTATAAATAGTAAAAATAATACTAATATTTTGAAGACATGTGACCTCCTAGTAACTGATGATATAATTATTATTCTGTTAAATATTACTCATAATTTAACTGAACTACCAAATATAAGTTTTAAAAGAAGTTAACTATATAAGCAGCAGCAGCTCATATTCCTATAATACCCTTTTTATAATATTTAATGTTTTATAACTGAAATATGAAGGATCTGTAATCCATTAGTGAGCTTCAGTAAAAAAAGTGAAAATTGTGTTTTCATTATGTAAAATGTCCCCAAAAAAAATCAGACATACCCACATTACTAAAACAACAATAAATAATCATAATCATGACAAATAAATCAACTTATAAAATATTAATCAGGAGCATCATCATTAACACAACACTAAATATCATGATCTACATTTTAATTATGATTTAAAGGTATAAAATGTACAACGAGCAGCTTTGTTATGTGACTGAAATGTAATTCATTAATGCTTTAAGTCAAAGTTTAAAATTATGTTTTTCTAAATGAAGTCTGGTTCAGTTCGTCAGTGAGTTTATGTTCTGGTGCTTCATGTTGTGTGAATACGAATCAAAAGATGATCTTTGGAAGTGGAACCAGATTAACCATTGAACCCAGTGAGTACTGATATAGATCATAATTATTATTTATATATGGAGCGTCTTTAAAAACAAACTTAACAGTGTTTTACTGAAATACAAACAAAACCAGAATAGCCGATAAAAAACCCTTAAAATCGTGTCATTATCTGAACTGACTGATGATGGAAATGATCCGTTAGACTCTTCAGGCTCATAATAATATAAAATAATATAATCTTTATCATAATAACCAAATACATCACTTTATTAGGTCCAGAATGTAAAAATGATGTTTTTCTAAATGAAGTCTGGTTCAGTGAGTTTATGTTCTGGTGCTTCATGTTGTGTGAATGCGAATCTACAAAAGATGATCTTTGGAAGTGGAACCAGATTAACCATTGAACCCAGTGAGTACTGATATTGATCATAATCAATATTAATGTGGGGCTCATAGATCATAAATATTATTAATACCGGGCTCATAAAATCAGCGCATATTATAAAATAATTCAGTATACCATCGTCGGTGAAACACATGTATCTCTAAATGTCAATATTTCCGAAACTTTTAAGAAAACGTTTTTAGTTTTATCTGGATGATGCTGCAGTTTGGTTGTTATCTAAAGATGAAAGATTGTCTTAATCCTAATAATTAAGATAATACTAATAAATACATCAACTGAGAAAGTATTAATCAGAATCAATAATGTATTCATTCAGAGGATCAACAGTAAAACACCTCAATATCTGTACTGTTCAGTTAATAATATAACTTACATAAAAGTTATGTTTTTCTGAATGAAGTCTGGTTCAGTTCATCACTCTGCAGTTCGTGTTATGAGGCTTCATGTTGTGTGACTAGAGGTGATAATCAATATAAGATCATCTTCGGAAGTGGAACCAGATTAACCATTGAACCCAGTGAGTACTGATATACATTTTGTTTTTATGAGACTAAATGGCTGAAAGATCTTCTTAATCCTTATAATTAAAATAATAATAAATATATCAGTCACATAACAAAGCTGCTCGTTGTACATTTTATACCTTTAAATCATAATTAAAATGTAGATTATGATATTAAGAGTCGAGTTAGTGATGAAGCTCCTGAAGCTGATTTATTTGTCATGATTATGATTATTTATTGTTCTTGTTCTAACTGAACCAAACTCCATTCAGGAAAACATCCTTTTTACATTTACACTATCAAAGTTTAAAATGCTAATTTTCTAAATGAAGTCTGGTTCAGTTCATCAGTGAGTTTATGTTATGAGGTTTCATGTTGTGTGAATGATGGATATGAAAAGATGATCTTTGGAAGTGGAACCAGATTAATCATTGAACCCAGTGAGTACTGATATACATAATAAATATTATTTATATATGGAGCATCTTTAAAAACAAACTTTACGTGTTTTACACACAGAACCAGAATAAACAGCTGATAGTGATGGAAATGATCCGTTAGACTCTTCAGCACAAAGAAGAAAATAATTCAAATACTGAGAAAGTTTTAATCAGAATCATCAATATCTGCTATATATCTCAATATCACCATCAGAAAAACATATCAACATTTACATTTATGTATAATGGACATTTGTTTTTAATAGAAATTGCGTCTTATTTTAGGAATATAATCATTCAGCAGAAGTCTCAGATTTAAAAATGATGTTTTTCTAAATGAAGTCTGGTTCAGTTCGTCAGTGAGTTTATGTTCTGAGGCTTCATGTTGTGTGAATGATGCAAATAGAATCATCTTTGGAAGTGGAACCAGATTAACCATTGAACCCAGTAAGTACTGATATAGATCATAAATATTATTAATATGGGGCTCATAAAATCAGCACAAAATAGAAAATAATTCAGCCGTACATTGATGATGCAGTTTTAGAGTTATCCAAATATTTAAAGATGCTTTTATGAAACTAACTGGTTGTAAGATTGTCTTGATCATTTTAATCTTAAATATAATAAATACATTAATACATGTAGATAGTTTAAATTTTTTCAAACATTTTCAAAAATGAAGTTTGGGTTTCACTGAGTTTGTGTTCTGGTGCTTCATGTTGTGTGAATACGAATCAAAGAAAGATGATCTTTGGAAGTGGATCCAGATTAACCATTGAACCCAGTGAGTACTGATATACATAATAATCATTATTAATAAGGATCATTTTTAGCTTCATGTATTTTACAACAACATTCATACTCATAAAATCAGAAAAAAGTTTAAAAAAAAAAATAGTTTTTATCATAATCACTAAATATCCCAACAGATTGAGTATTATCAGATTAATCAATGTATTAATTCATCAAACATCTGTTCAGTGTCTCTACTGTACAATGAAGTCACATTTTATTTATCAGATGTTGGAAATTATTTTTAATGGAAACAGCAATTTATTTATTTATTTGACTGGATTAAAAAACATTCAGACAAAAGTCTCAAAAGTTAAAAATGATGTTTTTTTAAATGAAGTCTGGTTCAGTTCATCAGTGAGTTTATGTTCTGGTGCTTCATGTTGTGTGAATGCTGGAGGTGCAACTAAGATGATCTTTGGAAGTGGAACCAGATTAACCATTGAACCCAGTGAGTACTGATATACATAATAATCATGATTTATACGAAGCGTGTTTAAACACAAACTTTACAGTGTTTTACTGAAACACATATAAATCCAGAATAAAACCAGATTTTTAAAACATGTAGACTGAACTGTCAGATGGAGAACAATCTTTAGAAAACACCAAAAATGAAGAAACTTCACAGATTGATCATAATAATCAATGTATTTATCAAGAGGATCATCACTAAAACACCTAAATATCTCTACTGTTCAGTTAATATTGAAATATACATTTTATTGATAGTGTAAATGTAAAAATTATAGTTTTTTTAAATGGAGTCTGGTTCAGTTCATCAGTGAGTTTATGTTCTGGTGCTTCATGTTGTGTGAATACTGGATTTGAAAAGATCCTCTTTGGAAGTGGAACCAGATTAACCATTGAACCTAGTGAGTACTGATATAAATATTATACATCATTAATATTATTTATATATGGAGCATATTTAAACACACAAAACCAGACTAAAAGATAAAAAGTTTTGTTCAGCTGGACTGATGAGTGAACACTGATAGAAATGATTCCAATAAAATCAGCACAAAGTGGAAAATAAGTGAATTTAAAAACTCTAAATGTCCAAACTTCACAAACTAAGAAACAGTTTTTGTTTTATCTGGATGATGCTGCAGTTTGATTGTTCAGTATATCTACTGTACAGCAAATATATACATTAATATTAATAATAGTGTGCTGGTATCTTTAATGAAAATAACAACCTATTTTATGACTGAACTGAAGCCATAAAAGTCTCAACTGTAAAAATTATGTTTTCTGAATGAAGTCTGGTTCAGTCCGTCACTGAGTTTATGTTCTGGTGCTTAATGTTGTGTGAATGATGGAACTCAAAAGATGATCTTTGGAAGTGGAACCAGATTAAACATTGAACCCAGTGAGTACTGACATATATTATAAATATTATTAAAATGGGGCTCATAAAATCAGCACAAAATAGAAAATAATTCAGCCGTACATTGTTGTTGAAACAGTTTTTGTTTTATCTGGATGATGCTGCAGTTTTAGAGTATCCAAAGATTTAAAGATGCTTTTATGAAACCAACCGGTTGTAAGATTGTCTTGATCATATTAATCTTTAATATTATAATCATAAATACATCACTAACTCCACACTAAATGTCATTTTAATTATGATTTAAGTGTAAAATGTACAGCTGTTTTTGATTGAAATGTAATCATTCACTCAAATTTAAAAATTATATTTTTCTAAATGAAGTCGGGTTCAGCTCGTCAGTGAGTTTATGTTCTGGTGCTTCATGTTGTGTGAATACTGGATTTAAGATCATCTTTGGAAGTGGAACCAGATTAACCATTGAACCCAGTAAGTACTAATATAGATCATTAATATTATTTATATATGGAGCACATTTAAAAACAAACTTAACAGTGTTTTACTGGAATACAAACAAAACCAGAATAGCCGATAAAAAACCCTTAAAAATGGAAAAGATCCGTTAGACTCTTCAGGCTCATAATAATATAAAATAATCTAATCTTTATCATAATAATCAAATACATCACTTTATTCGGTCCAGGATGTTGAGATTATGTTTCTCTAAATGAAGTCTGGTTCAGTGAGTTTATGTTCTGAGGCTTCATGTTGTGTGAATACTGGAGGTGGAACTAAGATCATCTTTGGAAGTGGAACCAGATTAACCATTGAACCCAGTGAGTACTGATATTGATCATAATCTTTATTTATAAGGATCATTATTAACAAAGTCTTCATGTATTTTACAACAACATTCAGACTCATAAAATCAGCACAAAGTAGAAAATAATAGTTTTTATCATAATCACTAAATATCCCAACAGATTGAGTATTATCAGATTAATCAATGTATTAATTCATCAAACATCTGTTCAGTGTCTCTACTGTACAATGAAGTCACATTTTATTTATTAGATATTGAAAATTATTTTTAATGGAAACAGCAATTTATTTATTTATTTGACTGGATTATAAACATTCAGACAAACGTCTCAAATGTTAAAATTATGTTTTTCTAAATGAAGTCTGGTTCAGTTCGTCAGTGAGTTTATGTTCTGGTGCTTCATGTTGTGTGAATACGAATCAAAAGATGATCTTTGGAAGTGGAACCAGATTAACCATTGAACCCAGTGAGTACTGATATACATTATACATATTTTTTATATATGGAGCGTCTTTAAAAACAAACTTTAAGTGTTTTACTGAAATACGTTGATCATATTAATCAATGTATTAATCAAGAGGATCAACACTAAAACATCTCAATATCTCTACTGTTCAGTTTATATTAAAATATACATTTTATTTATAGTGTAAATGTAAAAATTATGTTTTTTTAAATGGAGTCTGGTTCAGTGAGTTTATGTTCTGGTGCTTCATGTTGTGTGAATGCTGGATATAAGATGATCTTTGGAAGTGGAACCAGATTAACCATTGAACCCAGTGAGTACTGATATAAATATTATACATCATTAATATTGTTTATATGGAGCATATTTAAACACACAAAAACAGACTAAGAGATTAAAACTTGTGTTCAGTTGGAATGATGAGTGAACAGTGTTAGAAATGATTCTCATAAAATCAGCACAAAGTAGAAAATAAGTGAATTTAGAAACTCTAAATGTCCAAACTTCACAAACTAAGAAACAGTTTTTGTTTTATCTGGATGATGCTGCAGTTTGATTGTTCAGTATCTCTACTGTACAGCAAATATATACATTAATATTAATAATAGTGTGCTGGTATCTTTAATGAAAATAACAACCTATTTTATGACTGAACTGAAGCCATAAAAGTCTCAACTGTAAAAATTATGTTTTCTGAATGAAGTCTGGTTCAGTTCGTCAGTGAGTTTATGTTCTGGTGCTTAATGTTGTGTGAATGCGAATGGAAAAGATCCGTTAGACTCTTCAGGCTCATAATAATATAAAATAATCTAATCTTTATCATAATAATCAAAGACATTACTTTATTAGGTCCAGAATGTAAAAATGATGTTTTTCTAAATGAAGTCTGGTTCAGTGAGTTTATGTTCTGGTGCTTCATGTTGTGTGAATGATGGAAGTGGATATGGAAAGATGATCTTTGGAAGTGGAACCAGATTAACCATTGAACCCAGTGAGTACTGATATAGATCATACATATTATTAATATGGGGCTCATAAACTCAGCACAAAATAGAAAATAATTCAGCCGTACATTGTTGGTGAAACAGTTTTTGTTTTATCTGATGATGCTGCAGTTTTAGAGTATCCAAATATTTAAAGATGCTTTTATGAAACCAACCGTTTGTATGATTGTCTTGATCATATTAATCTTTAATATTATAATCATAAATACATCACTAACTCCACACTAAATGTCATTTTAATTATGATTTAAGTGTAAAATGTACAGCTGTTTTTGATTGGAATGTAATCATTCAGTCAAATTTAAAAATTATATTTTTCTAAATGAAGTCTGGTTCATTTTGTCAGTGAGTTTATGTTCTGGTGCTTCATGTTGTGTGAATGCTGGAGGTGGATATAAAATCATCTTTGGAAGTGGAACCAGATTAACCATTGAACCCAGTAAGTACTGATATAGATCATACATATTATTAATGTGGGGCTCATAAAATCAGCACAAAATAGAAAATAATTCAGCCGTACATTGATGCTGCAGTTTTAGAGTTATCCAAATATTTAAAGATGCTTTTATGAAACTAACCGGTTGTAAGATTGTCTTGATCATTTTAATCTTAAATATTATAACCACATATACATCACTAAATGCAGATAGTTTGAATTAATTAAGTTTGAAATACATTATTAAATGTAGGTATTTAAAGTATAATCGGGATAATTCAGTTTGAAATTACGTTTTCTTAAATGAAGTTTGGTTTCACTGAGTTTGTGTTCTGGGGCTTCATGTTGTGTGAATCAATTGAAGCTCATCTTTGGAAGTGGAACCAGATTAACCATTGAACCCAGTGAGTACTGATATACATTATAAATATTATTATTTACATTTACTGGAATATATGCAAAACCTAAACAGAAGAATAATTTATTAGAAGATCAAAACTAAAGGAATAATAATAAAAGGAAGTTTCTTAGTTATGGTATAAAAACAAGTTAAAGGTAAATTTAGTTTGTTAACATGTCAGAGAGTTTGTGTAGACATTCAGACTGACCTTCAGTTTGACTGCAGGGTCACTGGTCAGTGTTTTCTGTTTCAACTGAACCTGAAGTTGTTTAGTCTCTTTAATCTGATGTCACATTAGCTCATGTTAAGTCTGAAAATCTCAAAAACAACAACAAAAAAACAGCTGAAACTTTCCTTTTTTCCATTGACCGCATTAGAACACGAAGTTCACCTGAACCAAACTGAACTATCGTCTCACATAATGTCAACTTTACTTTCTTAGATTCTAAATCTTGCCGTCCGTTTCCAGAGTTTTAGTTTTAGTTTATTTAGTTTGTGTGCTGTTTGCTGCAGAGCTGAGTGAGTGAAGTTTGTGTAATGAGGCTTCAGACTGTGTGACTGTTAACAAGATTATCTTTGGAATCGGCACCAGACTTCATGTTAATGCCAGTAAGTTGAATTATTTTCATTCTGTGCTGAAAATCTGACTTTAAAGTTTTTTAAAGCTCCAAGTTAACGTCGACCAGCTCAGTTTAAAAAACACTGAACATACATCCAACAAGATACCGAAGCAACAGATAACGTGAATGTTATAAATAATGCTGCAAGTTTAACCTTAAAAATTAGAATCACTAAAGTAACCGAAAATTCTCCAAACTATAGTCTTTTTTTGGGGGGGGATAATATTTTTATTTAAGAAAAAGAATATTATTCACAGATATTTAACACAAATTAAGTAGTAAGATAAGAAGAAAACTGAAATAACAAAATTAAAATAAAAAAAAAGCCAGCAAACACAAATAAACAAATGTGTGGATGTTCTAGTATAAAGGCGTATTTCCCAACAGTTATTAACACTACATTCTGGTGTGTAGAGCGCTCAATGAGCGGTTCATGGGGGGGGGGGGGGGGGTAATCATGACCAATATAATAACGTCCTGCCTAAACTATAGTTTTAAAATCACAAATGTCTCTGGAATTCTCTGAAAAACATAAAAACTGGTCAAACTGAAAGCTGCTTTTTTTTTTTTGCTTAGTTCCCGAAAAGTTGATGTTTTGAAGATTTTGACAGGCGTAAAGTATTTCATATATTTGTCTACCATGAGAAGTTATAGATAGATAGATAGATAGATAGATCTATATAGATAGATATAATAATGAGATGACAGATTCATTCAGGAGATATTTCATTAATGAGAAAACAGGAGATGAAAATGTTGAATATCAACTGAGAAACAAAAGCGATATTTCTGAAACCATTGATGGACCTCTGAGGAGGTTTTTGTCCCGTCAGTTCGTACTGTGGGACAACAAACACCGGCAGAATGACGTTTGGAGCTGGAATCAAACTGACTGTGGAGACGCGTGAGTCCGCTTGTCCAAACTATCTAAAATCAATAATTCATACGCAACACAGACTTCCTTTAGTCCAGAATTTAATATTATTATTCATGAAGCAAATTTAACTGACATGTAGAAAATGTTGGTGTCCACTTAGTTACAAAACTTTAAAACAACACATGAAGGAGTTAATTTAAAATGCACATGTGATCTTTTGTCCAAAATATTGCAAGTTTTTAGGAAATTACTTTATCTTTTTCTTCTCTGACCATATATACAGTAGATATAGTAGATGTACTGAAAATGTTCTCTTTTTTGGTAGTTAAAAAGACATTTACATGTTTAAATACTCCAGTTTCTATAGGTTTGGCAGTAAATTAAATGTACTAAATACAACAAAAAACATCAAATACTTGCTAATCAAACACATATGATTTATATCCTGTTAACACAGAAATTATTCCACATGCACTGATTACCAAACACTTATTCTTTACTTTTCAAATGTAACAGTGAAGATACTAATTTATAAAACATGCTGAGTTAATGTTGATCACAGTTCTGAAACTGTAAAATTGCAGCTTAATTCATAGCGAGTTCATATTAACGTCATATTTTCCCTTTTGGAATAGGAGGTTATTTAGTTAATTAGGATATTGTGAGCTCATTCACTGTTGATGTGAAGCCCTGCAGAGTTTATGTAACAGTGTTTTGTGTTGTGTGAATACTGGAGCTTACAAACTGATCTTTGGCTCGTGGGTCAGACTGAACGTTGAAGCCAGTAAGTCAGTTACATTTGTTTTATTTAAAAAATCACTCTAAACTCCAGAAGAATATAATTCCATCAACTTTAGCATTCAAAACTCATAAACAAAGATCACAAGAGCTAACATTAAATGTTCATGTGATCTCAACATGACACCTAATTTTAACTTTAAAGACATCAAATGTCAGTTTTTAGTGTATAATTTAGATTCAGTCCATTTAAATGACTTCATGTTTTATCATTGCTGATGGGTAAAAAGAATTTTGGTGATTTGTCTTCCTCTTCAGATAAATTGTGTAATGATATGAAATGTTCAACCCTTTACACTCATAAAAAGGAAAAATATAAGATAAGATAAGATATTCCTGTATTAGTCCCACGTGGGGAAATTTGCAGTGTAGAGCAGCAAAGGTAGACAGACATATAAAATATGAACAATTGAAATAGAAGGAGATATACAAATAGGAACAATATAAACAAGGGAAAATATAAAAAATAGTAACAATATTAACAGTATTGACAATAAACAGACTATTAAGTTGAGTTACACCTGGGTAGCAGTGATGATATTGCACAGTTGGTTTACAAAATAATCTTTTAACATTTAAATGATTTTTTAATGCACTCTTAACGACCGCCAGTTGTTGCAGAAATGTCAATGAAAAATAATAATTATAGTGCTATCAAGCTAAATATAAATTTCCTGTTACTGTACCATCTTTTTTTATTTGTAATTATGTTCACAAGGAAATAAGTCATGTAGTTATTGTTCAGATCACATCCACTGTGTGACTGGAAACTACAAAGTCATTTTTGGATTAGGAACCAAACTAACTGTAGAGAACAGTGAGTATTAACATTATATTTTTCAATATTTTGGATCTTTCAGTTTTCTGCAAAATCTTCTGTTTCCATCATGTAACTTTACATGACCTGCTGCCTGAAAATGTAAATGACAGTTAAATTGAATGGCCTTATGTAGTGATGATGTTATATTTCAGCTGAAAGCTAATGAGAGTTATTTAAATATTATATATGTAATATGTAATGTAATAATAAATCAGCCATTAAAAATGATCCTTTAGGAAGTGTTAAGGTATCTTCAAAATACCTTACTAATAATAATTTGGCAAAAAAGCATAATTTTAGCTTGATGAGAATTTTTAATGTTATATAATATGAGTCTAAGTTGTTAAATGGGTCTCAACCTATGGGGAAGCAGGTCATCATTCAACTTATCTAACGGCAAGGAAAAATCACCAAAATTGGATGTTTTGACCGAACAGCGATGATATGCTATAACTCAAATATTTACGTTTTAAAGAATGTTTTTATAGGGGAAAATCTAATATTTGGGGTATTAAAGGATAATGCTTTATCTTTATTAGAAGATATAAACCCTAGAATAAACAAACAGCAAATATAAGAAATACAGCTTTTGCATACGATGTGATTATATTCACGAGTGTGATCTCTGTAGTTATTGTTAAAGGCAGAAACACTGTGAGACTGGGACAGGAAACAGAAAAATACTTTTTGGTGAAGGAATACAGTTAAATGTTGAATCCAGTGAGTATAATCTTCATCACCCATTCACATCTTCATCTGACAGAACACAGATTTACAATATTTGGTTTTAATGTCTACACTTATTGAATGCCTAAATGTTAAACCCCCCAAACATTTCATCTCTATGATGCTAAACCAGTAACTGTTCGACTGGTTTTAATGTACTGTTTGCTTCAGAAATACCCCTCAGAGTTTATTTTTGATGGGATTCTTACTGCATGACCACTAGTTTTATTAATTTGTCATTTTGAAATTTGTCTGATAGCTCCTAAATCAGGAGCTAACAAACCATCATAGTATTTTAGTAGAAAAACTCCAAAAAGATATATTTAAAGCTTTTTTCATTTTAAGCATGAAAGTCATTTCTCAAACTGCACTTAACATTAAATCTGTAGTCTTAATTCTTTAAAAATTAGCCTATGATTTGTTAACTGTAACTCCTGTATCCGTATGAGGAAATATAGTCGATGTAGTTATTGTTCAGATCAGACTGAATGTGTGACTACGTCTGGAAACCAGAAGATCATTTTTGGAAAAGGAATCAAACTAACTGTAGAGAGCAGTGAGTATCCAAAATACAAATATATTTCAAATGAAAAAAAAGATGCATAATGATAATGTTATTTCATGTATGTCATGCTGTCGTTTGCCGGGAGTTAAAATGACAACCTGAATGGTTGGAAATATCAATACAACTGAAAGGTTTTATTAATGATATTTGTTTTTTCTTTATATTTTTTTGGCCTTTCAAAAAATGTTAATGTCTCCAGTACGTTTTTAACTAAATAATTCAACAATGACTAAAAAGACCAACTTGATTATGAGCTAAAAAAGAACAAATAATTACATATTTAATCACGATTAATCACAAATTATTCGCAAATTTTTTAATCTGTTCAAAATGTACCTTAAAGGGAGATTTGTCGAGTATTTAATACTCTTATCAACATTGGAGTGGATAAAGATGCTTGCTGACACAAATGAATGAATGAAGTGAATTACACTTCTATTTTTGTCTAAAACTTTTAAACAATTTGCAGATGATGTGATTCAGTCTTTTAAACGGGGCTTTAAATTAGTTTTATGAATGAAGGAAATTGGTTTTGTTGTTAGTGCCACTAATAATCATCTAAGATGGCAGTCGTTACTTGAGCCAACAGTCAGTTTTGTGCCTGAATCAAAGATGAGTTTAACCAACTAAGTCCTGCTCATTTTATAAGAGTTATATGACCGTTTCCTTGAGGATTATTTGTGAACATCCACCTCTGCAAATATTGAAAGTGGGTGCAGAAAAATATGATCAAACCGGAGACATTTCACTGACCTTACTGAACACTAATTAACTGATTTGACATTTCTGTGTAATTCTTTAACTGCATCTGTTTGTCTTAGAACCAAAAACATTATTACAACCAAACTACATTTTGGTGTTTTTGTTGCTGAAATGTTAATTAAAACATTGTATAACACATATACTCAAACCAGACAAACCATGTAACATGATACCAGAAAACCAACAAAGATTAACATTAGTATATCTGTGTGGATATAATTTGTATGTTTTTGTACAAAGTTGTGCCAGAAAAAAAAAGTAAACATTTTGTAATTTTTTCAATAATCTGAGCCTTCCGCGTACTATGAAACCTGATAAATTGCTCTTTTAGTACAACAAATATGTAACCCTTTTACCTCTTATTTAATTGTAATAATTATTTATAGATTTAGTGTAGCTGCATTAGTTGTTGTTATTCAAGCAGTAGCATACTGTCCATGTGGTTATTGTTTAGCTCAGATCTACTGTGTTACTGGATCTGGAAACTTTAAACTGCTGTTTGGAGAAGGAACCAAACTGATCATAGAAACCAGTAAGTTTCAATCATTCATATATATCCAAAACATCACTCAAATGTTATATCCAAAACATAAAATAAGAATAAAAATGTGTTAGCTCTTTATTCCAAGAGAGGATTTACTCAAGTAAAGCAAATTTATGTGCAAAATTTAAAAAAGGACATCCAAAACATTTATTTACTGCTTTTACATGTTAATCAATTAATGTACCTCCGTTAGTTTTAATGAAGTGGTGTAATTATTGTTGATTGAAGCAGAATCAGTCTGTGTAGTTATTGTTCAGATTAGACTGACTGTGTGACTGCTGGAGGAGGAAACCTGAAACTGTTTTTTGGAGAAGGAACGAAACTAATCATAGAAACCAGTGAGTATCAATAATTCATATTCTATATTAGATCAAATTAATTAACATGAATTTGTTGGCTGTTTATGCCGAGGTATTATTTGGTAGCGACACAAATTAAAATAAAGCCAGTAATGGCTGGAAATGTAATGATTCACTTCGACGCCAATACTGTTAATTTAAAAGTGTAGTTTTTGATCTAATACGGCTGGAAAACAGATACAATAATGGATTATATGGTTTAGCAATTTACAAGTTGTGTTAATTATTTGGTGATCAGATGATGATTATAGTGTTTAAGTTGTTTCATTATTAATTTTTAGAGAACGAAATTGTTGTTATCAGCTTAATGATGACTTTTGAACTTCATGTATTACCTACTAATGCTGTCCAAAGGCTTTTTTGAGATTTGTCTTTTTTCCTCACTGGCACATATAAACCAATATGAAACAGACAATTATGTCTCAAAATAAGAATATAATACAACTGTTTGTGGATGATCGGTCACTAACATCAGTTATTGTTCTGAGCGTAGACATTGTGTGACTGGTACCGGCGCAGCAGCCTGGAAAATATTATTTGGGAAAGGAGTCAAACTAACTGTGGAGGCCAGTGAGTATCGTAATAGTGAAATGTTTAAAATTATTCTAAATTAACTCCATCTTTTTAGTCACATATATGTATATGATGAAAGTCAGACAGTTAGAAGAAAAAACGTAAAACTGAATGAATATCTCATATATCGCATAGTTGTTGAATAACTTTATTAATAGTGAAAGGCAAAGATCTCATTTTAAAGGATAAATTCTTCTGACAGACTGCAAAATATGAATTACTTCCAGCGGCTCAACAAACCCAAAGTTCAGTAAACATACTTCTACTACCTGTTGGTATCAGAATTAGAATAATATGACATTTCTCACAATTACTGTAGCAATAATGAACGCAATAGAAGTCTTAAGTCAAACTGAAAACTCAACAGGACAAATAGATGCAATATGTTAACACCAGCTGAAAGAAAATATTGTCATTTAATGTGAACATACTAACCAATATAACCTTGGCTTCACCGTGCTTATCCATGACATTCGGTAGTACGCGATTAACAATTTTAAAAAATGTGTTAATCATTTGTGGAAAAAAAGTTAATTAAATGGACCTCAAATGGACTGCTGCTGTTTTAAAGTTTATAATTTATATTTTAACACATCTCTCCATACTGTAGGACTTTTCTTATACCCACTTTTGTGTCACAAACTGTGGTTTATTTTAGTTTTATGTTTTATCCCCATTCAAGTTGTTTATAACTCCCTGAAGTTCTTGAGTTCATATAAATAACCAACTGAATACATTCAGTCCCTTCTCTGGGTTTATGTGGTTGGATTTCTCAGAGTGTGACTGGCTCTGGAGTTACTAAACTCATCTTCGGTTCTGGCACTAAACTGACAGTTGGTTCCAGTAAGTACATTTTACAGATCATCTGCTTTTTTAAATTTGATTATTTAGTCACTCAAATGTCCTCCGGAAGCTCAAATACAAATATAAAAAAAAAAAAAATTAGATAAATTGCAAAATGCAGTACATAAACTACATCACTGATGATTTTCACACATTCATACACATTGGTTGGTGATGTGATAATCTGTGAATTTCAACACCCTAAAACCTTTGTAGAAGCCTTTAGATGATAATGTAAAAAATGCACTGACATCCAGCTAAAACAAGAAGCAATGTAACACGATATTATAAATTATTGTAGTTAATAAGCATATATATTTTTTTGGAGTATCAGAATCAGAAATATTTTATTGATCCCCATTGGAGCGTAACATAAAGACATGTAAGAAAAGAAAGGAGTATGTAACATGTATAATATCTACATAACGCAACAATATAAAGACAATATATGCAAAGAAATATAAGTACTAAAATTAAAAATAAGAAAATGAGAATATAAAAAATATGAAATGTGTACAAATATTTGCATTAAGACGTGCAATATATAACATATAACCAGAGTGCAGGAAGTAAATAGAAAATGCTGAAAAGTGGGATCTATTAAGTTAAAACAACAACAAAATGTTTTGAATGCTCATGCAAAGGTAATTTTGGCATTGACACAAGTCAAAGTAAAACCATTTATATAAATATAAATATCATTACCGCTAAATTTCAAATTAATTTTATATTATTCATAAAGCCCCAAATCACAAATTTCCCTTAAAGGGCTTTAAAACAATTAAATTAATGTTTAAGTCATCAGCTTAGTCTTTGTACATGTTATTAGTTATATCATTAGACATATTAAACCATATTAAATTATCTAGACTCTGCAAAGAATTCATAGAAATATACCTTCTTAATACATTGTCGTCCATGTCTGGGTTAATGTTGTTGGATTTCTGAGAGTGTGACATACTCTGGATCTAAACTCACCTTTGGATCTGGCACTAAACTGACAGTCGTCTCCAGTAAGTAAAAACAAATCTATTATTTTTGTTAATGATTTTAGTAACAACCTTTAATCTGGAGTTGCACCGACATCCAGCTAACACAAGCAGGTTTTACTTAGTTACCCAAAAATTACATATCTCAGGTACATGGTTTTAACCTGACAGGAGTAATATAGTATGATGATAAGACACAAACAGAAATAAAAAACAGACCATACAACTTCTTTCACTCCTTTATTTCTAAGATGTCTGATATGTATTTAGCATTAAGTCATTTTTGTACAAATTTCTGCTAGAATGAAGAATCAGCCAAATTATGTTATTCTTGTGTGATCATTTCAAATGAAAAGCAGCCCATTTTTACCATTTCTAGTTAGTTATAATTAATTAGTTATAATTGATAATGAAATAGTCCATGTAGTTATTGTTCAGATCAGATCCACTGTGTGACTACTGGAGGAAACAGGAGGCTGATTTTTGGAAAAGGGACCAAACTAACAGTAGAAAGCAGTGAGTATTATGAATTTCAATATTCAAGTGCGACTAACTTATCTGTTAGGTTGTTCATACCATTTAATTTTTCCATTTCTTAAAAAAAGCTGTATTTATAGTTGATATAATTATGGAAAAAAATCACATAAAGTTACACTCAAAAGAATTCACAATCATTTTTAGATATTAATTGATATGTTTAACAGAAACCTATATCGATACAGTTATTAATTGTCTGTCAGTAAATGTAAAAGTCGAGCAGTTTGCAGACGATGTGATGTAATTTATTACTGTCAGGCTTTTTATGCTGCAGTTTTTTGTTGAGGGAACAAACACTGTGTGACAGGGACGGGAAGCTTGAAAATAATTTTTGGGGAGGGCATCAAACTGATCGTGGAGGACAGTAAGTTCAATTATTATTGTTATAAATTATCTCCATTTTATCGAATTGGATCCACAGTAGACATATTATTCAACTAAAAACCCCATAACAACCCATAAATATCTGCTCAGCCTGTCCATTCCCAGTCAGACACCCTAACCTACTGTTTATTTGGTTTGATTGTGCAGAAAATTTAAAAAACTTTATGTACATAACAGGTCCATTACAATGCGAAACAAATATTGCGCAATGTATTAACAAATATTCGTACATATTATTATTGTGTATAGTGATACCTTTATTTTATATGATATCTTTCATTATTTGCTCTAAAACCTCAGTAAACAACAGCACGGTGCATTTCAGCAAGACACACTGGTTTCCAAACTTTAACTAAATTTAGTAACACTTTATAATAACCATCATTTATAAACGGTAAATTGATAGTTTATTAAACTTAGTTAATAGTTATTTTACTCTTAACAAGAAATGAAATGATAGTTGATAATGTTTACTAATTATTAGTAATGCTATAATTTCTGTTTGTGTAATATGAAATAATTAGTTTATTATATATATATTGTATCATAGCTGTTAAGAGATGTTAACAATTACAATCTGATTACATTAGTAAACTATTAACAATTTATGGTTGCACACATACAATTTTAAGAACTTGTTTGTAAAACATCTATAAACATTATATAGATAGATGGACCAGAAACCAGTTATTAACCATTAACAAAGTAATAACTATCTATCTAAATAATGTTTATAGATGCTTTACAAAGTATTTATTAACCATTTAACAAGGTATTATAATCACCAGTTGTAACTTTATAATAGCATCCAAATAATGTTTATAGACGGTTTACAAATCTATTATTAATTAACCATTAAGTATCTGATCCATCTAGCTTTATAATCCTCATAGATGTTTTACAAACAATTTCTTAAAGGTTTATAAATAATTTCGTAATCATCAACAAATACATATATATAGAATATAACATGTTATAATGTGTGCAACAATAAATTGTTAAACAAAAAGTATAGCATTACTATAAAGTTTAATTAAATATCAATTTACCACTTATAAATGGTGGTAATTATATAATATTACCCTAAAGTCATACAGCATTCAAAGTAAGACGAGTAAAATTTGTGAAAAAACTGTGGATGTTTTGTTAGTTATTTGTAATCAGAGAAGTCATCTTGTTAATCGATATCCCTCCATGACTTTTCCCTAACCAACGATGAGCAACTGACTTTATAAATTACATAACGTATTAGTATTATACATATATTAGTATATTACGAATTATAACGTAGCATATTTATACTCCTTTGTTGGCCCGTTTTGTTTTGATGCCTCAGAAACTCAGAGTTGATCTTGAGGTTTATGTTATTGGACTTCTTATTGTGTGAATGGTTATGGAGAAAAGATCATCTTTGGTTCTGGCACAAAACTGAAAGTTGAAGCAAGTAAGTTATATTATTATTCTTTTCTAAGGAATGATGTTTGATCTATTAATAACTTTATAGTAACTCTGATTCCAGCTGGTTCTACACCAGCAAATTATATGCTTAAAAAACCTAGATGCACCTTTAGTTTTAAACTCCCTTTCACCCCCCAATTGTTAAAATGTTTGCCTGTCGTGTTTTTTGTATACACATTTATGATACCATTTTGATTTTTTACTCATATGCAGCGGTTCTTGTCCTTAAATTCAAAATATATTATTATTATATATCACCTTTTAAATATTAGTAGAGCTTCATAATAATATAACATAAAAGAGTAGCTTCATGAGAAAATAGTCCATGTCATTGACCTCAGGGTTTATGTAGTTGGGTTTTTTATTGTGTGACTGGCGTTTCAAATGACAAACTCATCTTTGGTTCTGGCACAACACTGATGGTTGAATCAAGTAAGTTACTTAATTCATTTGTAAGAAATGATGTTTAGATCTAACGTTACATTCTAAATTATAATTTTCATTTAGTTCTAGATGGCTGAATTGTCCACAAGCAGCTCATTTATACACAAAAAGAAACACTTGATCAACCTTTTGTTCAGACAGATAGCTTTTTAAACTCCTGTTCACTTCTGTAATCATTTCAATCTGAAATATTACAATTTCTGTTCAGACCTTTCTGGTAGATATATGATACGTCAGTCATATATAGTGAATCAAATTCAGTTATCTTTAAATAATCCTTATTAGAATCAATAAGAAACTATTTTTTATCAAACTTGTAAAATGTAAATAGAGTATCTTCATGAGGAAAAATAATGCATGTGGTTAATGTTTAGAGTAGATCCACTGTGTGACTGCTTCAACGGGAACGGGGAGGCTGATTTTTGGAAAAGGGACCAAACTAACAGTAGAGAGCAGTGAGTATTAACCATTTAAATATTCAACAGGAACATGACAAATGGATCTCAATGACAAATGATGAAATTTTAGTATCAACACAAGTCTAATGACATAATTCGACAATGATGAAGTTGTTCATCACGAGGTTGTCTGATATCTGAGGCTCCTAAAAACATTTCAAAAGTCTTCGTATAATTTAAAAATGAATCCTCATCAACTCAAAATAAGGCTACTTTCACCCAGTTTGATATAGTTTGCTTTTGATGTATGATAAAAATGGTTAGCTGCCATGAAAAAGTAAACTTTGTAAGTTAATGTTAACAAGTGAGATTCAAAAGCATACAGTAAAAACACAATTCTTAATGGAAATCACCTAAATATAGGATTTATGAATAAATCCAGTCTTCACATACAGCTGTTTGCAGATGATGTGATTTAATATGTTTTTAAATTTTAGATTAACACTAATCAATGAATAACAGCTATCAAACACGCAGTAAAAAGAAAATCAACATTATGTCCATCGATAAAATGTAAACCATAAAGTCATTGATAAAACTCTAATACAGAAGAATTAATTCATAGTATTTTTCATTAATAGGAACCATTAACTCTACAGCAGAGAGTAGGATACGATAAAAGACAATCAACATCAAACTCACCTTTATTGTAATATGTAAATTTAATGATTGCATGTTATACAAATACTAATACAACCCATTAAAGAACCTACAACCTGTAATCCGCTGTCACTCCTTAATTGCAACTTTATATACTGTATATAAAAAATAAATATGCTGGTTCCTGAAAATCAAAGACAAATCCCATTAAAAATGAAAACTTCTATAGTCTCTGATCTCTGAGGTCATTAGAAAAGCTTGAGAACCTCTGAGTTACACTCACCAATATATCATATATTTACATTTTAAACATAATGTAGTACAATGGTTTGTGTTCATGTGATGAGAAAAGTAAAATAATTATAGATGAAGATTTGTTAATTCTAGTAATAAGAAATGAATTAGCTCTAATAAGGCCAAACCTCAGTCAGTTGATGAAAATTTAAACATGGTTTCAAACTTTCCTGTTCTCGGCCAAACAAACAGTACCGTTATATTAACATTTATTACTGAACATGTAAATTATTGTTATAGTTTTAAAAACCCCAAATTCACTGGACCTCGTAGTGATCAGTCAGATGTCTTATTTCAGTGGATGTCAGTGTTTTATGTATTTGAGTTTTGAACTGTGTGACTAACTCTGGTCTCGACAAACTCATCTTTGGTGGTGGCACAAAACTCATAGTTGGTTCAAGTAAGTTAATTTCTATACTTAACAAAAATGCATTATTGAATGATCTTTGGATAAAGTATAGACTTGATTTTTGCTAAATTTCTACTTAAATGTTTTAAGTAGATAATGTCCTCTCAAATAGTACATTCTCTATTGTTTTTGCTGTACTAAATTCTCACATTAATAACTAATATTTTTATAATGTTTTATCTTACTCTGCCTTTTTTTTTTTTATAATTTCTCAGTACTTGAACCTGTGTTATTTTAAATTCCAACCTAATAGAAGAAGAAGAAAAGAAAGGCACTTTATTGATCACCGTGGGGATAATAGTGCATTTCTAAACAGATAGTTGAACCCTCAACCTCCTACTGGCTGTTTGTACAGTATATTTATCTGTGGTGGTTTCTTAAGACTTAAGAAAGGTTCCAGTTGTTTTTGGTGAGTCTGTTTCCAGTGTGTGAATACTGGAGTGAAGCTCCTCTTCAGCACTGGAACAACTCTACATGTAGAAACAAGTAAGAAAAAAATTATAATTAAAAGTGTAGTTATTAAAAAACAGCAAGTATAAACAAATGAAACTTATTATAAAGTGTCCATGTTAAACTTAGGCACTTGATTGCTAAAGTTTAAACAGAAGATAGAACAAACAGACTGGAACGGCTCTTGTTGTAACAGGACACATTTTCGTGTTATAGAAAGATATTTTTGTCTTTATAAAAGGGTTTGAATCTCATTTTAGGATATAAACACACATGGTAACAGTCTTAACATCTTAATATTAATCAGTGAGAAATGCTGTCAGTTTTTATTGTAGTCTCAACTGATTCAAATGTTGCCTAAATATCACTATTTGCAGATGATACGACTTACTGCGTCACAGTTCGTTTATTCTATACAACTGATTTTGCAAGTGAGGGAAAGTGAGGCCAGTTTGTTGTATTAGGAAAAACATTTTCCCATCCTCTTATCTTTCTTGAACACATTTTTTCGCATTATAACAACACATTGTGTTATTAATGAAACATTTTATTACAGCAGTTATGATGAAAACAAAAAGTTAATAATTATTGTTTCCAAAGCTGGCGGTTCTGTGCTGTTGTAGCCTTTATAGTTATAAACCAAAAGTTTTAGAATTAAAATTAAAAATGTTTTAAATAAATGTCAGTGTCAGTACTGAGCTAAGATCAGTGTTTCTGTAGTTGTTGCTGTCACGGTGTGACTGGATCTGGAGTTTATAAGATCTTCTTCGGGTCTGGCGTTAAACTGACAGTAGAATCCAGTAAGTTTATTTTATTCATATTATTACCTAAAGACTGATTGTTGATCTACTATCTGATACTGCAGTTACTTTAATTCTAACTTAATTTGTGGGTTTATTTGTCAAAGTATCCACTATCTATTAGGAGATTTTTTTGACTCTCCTCTGTACACTATGAACAGAATTTATCCTTAAATGTTTATCCATTGTAAAGCCATAGATTCAAACTATATGAATAATTATTAGGGCTTTTTTTTAAGGGACTGTTACGATCCCGGATCAGCCCCCAATTGTTACGTTCCCCCGTTTAGGGTCCAGGGGTTAGACACTTATCAATGTGTTCATTCACTGTGAGAAGACCAATTATCCAAATATCACTGATTACAACTGGACTCAATACAAATAACTTGTTTTGCTTTAATTACAAAGACATTGAGTCTTACAATAAACCTTTAAACTTAAAAATACAGGGTTTTGAGATTAAAATAGCTCTAATGGCATAATATTTCATTCTGTTAGCTAGTAAGCAGTCAATGCTTAAGGGGTTTTTGTTTGATATGATGTTTTTTATCCTCAATATAATATAATAACTCCCTTAAAGAAAGTTAAGTAGAAAAAAAAGAAAAGTTGCCAGAGACACCAAACATGCAGCATTATTATATATCATAGATGTTATACCAGGTGTAAACTGGTTTATTCCTCTAATATCTTCTTTATCAGCTGTAAATTCATGTTTTGATCAGTTGTAGGTTTTAAAACCAGCCAACAGTTCTTGTTCATCCTGTTGTCGTTGTGTGAATCTTGGGGGAGAAAAACTTCTGTTTGGCAGCGGAATGACTCTCTTTGTACAAACCAGTAAGAAAATTACCTTCTTTAAGATTGTCTAAAGAGAATAATTGGACTAGTTTTTTTATCACTTCTGTTCATTAAATGTTTTTGCACATTTTTCACCTGTGAAAAAAGAAAAAAAATTGAACATGTTGACATTAATAATGACTATATGTGATTAGAATTCCACATGTTGGAAAGTACACTTTTCATATCTGATCAGATTTCAGTGTTTCCAAACAAAATGCAAAGCTGGAGGTCGAGTTTTTGGTTAGTAGCCGAGCACTGTGTGACTGACTCTGGACTCAGAAAACTCTACTTTGGAAAAGGAACCAGATTAATTATTGAAACCAGTGAGTCAGATCTCATTTATTTATCTTTACCTCGATTTCATATCACAAACACAATCACCATAATCACGTTAATCTTGTGGGTAGTTTTCGTATTACTGGCTGTTCTCATTAAACTCTCAAACTTAACAGTTCTTTAGATTCGCAGTATCAATTCACTTAGTCAGTATATTTAATACTAGTATTTGTACAGTATCTAGCATGCAATTCAATGATTTTAATCAGTTTATAAGCTCATCAGTTTCCTTGTTTTCCACTAAACTTATTTTGGTCGTGTATAACCATAATTTACAGTACATCAGATGGATGCAGGACACGCTGCTTTTTGAAGAATATGTTATTATTAGGGTTGTCAATGTTAAGGCGTTATCGCAAAATTGTTTTAACGCCACCAATTTCTTTAACGCATTAACGCAATCGATCTGTTGGAGGTTGTAGCGGCTCTGTTTTAAAGCTAGAGTGAAGATACTGGTATCATATGAACCAACCATGTCATACTAGCTTGTTGAAAAGGAGGCTAAATATTGCTCCAAAGTTACGCTAACTTTTGGCCTCTGACCTCCAGATATGTGAATGAAAATGGGTTCTATGGGTACCCACAAGTCTTCCCTTTAAAGACATTTTTATATATACATACATATACATTTATATACATAACTTTGCATAAAGCAGCATATTTGTCCTCTCCAATGTTGATAAGATTATTAAATACTTAACAAGTCTCCCTTTAAGGTACATTTTGAACAGATAAAAAATGCGTGATTAATTTGCGATTAATAGTGATTTAATATTTTAATTGATTGACAGCCCTAGTTATTATATATGATTAAACAGTACTGTTGGTGGGGGATCATTGCTCAACGTCGCACCCAAAAATGAGCAGAATGACATTTAACTAAAACCATCTGACTGTAAACTGAAAAGCTCTCCAGACAGAACAGATTAATTTATTAAAATGTGTTTATTAAAACTGAATCTTTGGGGGGGGGACAAACCTGCAATAAATATAAATATATTACATCTTTAAACTGATCATTAAATTATTTCACATCTTACGAGAACAAAAGCTAATGTGGTTCTCTTTAGTCTATTGTCTTATTGTGGGAAAACAAAATACAAACATCTATACATAATTATTGGGACTCATTAGATACGACTTAAACAATACCACAATTGTACAAAAACTAAAAAACATGTAGTTGTAAAATATTTGAATGCGTTAGAGTTTTTGAACGATGTTCTGAGTTATCGATCAGCCGTCCTGAACTGTGTTACTGCAAGCAATTACCAAAAACTCCAGTTTGGATCTGGAATTAAACTCTACGTCCACGAAAGTGAGTAGAAATTGTTTATTACAACTAAATCATGAAGACAAGAAACCTAGACTTAATATAAAAATATACATATTTCAGCTTTTTATCATTTCATTCTTTTAAATCTTATAAGAAATTTTTATTGTTGAAGGAAAAAAATACAACACAAATATCATGATTGGAGACTCCAACATGTTTATCAGCACTTCTGTGAACATTAACAGATATACAGCATCAACCTGGATGGATATCACAAAATCTTTACATTTTGAAATTTAAACGGGACAAAATGACTTTTAAACATAACCAACAAATCTACAATTCAAAACAGAACTGATTCAACACTGAAATAGTTCCACTAAAATATGAAGATTGGATTAAAATCTACAATTAAAACATTTAGCCAAATTCTGTGATTTATTATTCTTCTTTTTTTTCAATTTAATTATTTCTTACATAGAAATTGTCGAAAATCAAATCTGAATATACGCTAAGTGAGTTTATGTTATGAAGCATCTCAGAGTGTGAATGACGGGACGGGAAGACTGATGTTTGGACGAGGAACTGAGCTGAAAATACAAATCAGTAAGATTTTCTGTTCATTAACCAGATAATAACTAAATCCATCAGTGATGACATGCTAAATAATAATTATTAAAGGCTAAAACAGCAGTCTTCACTGCTATGGTAGTCAATATTAAGCTGCAATAGATATTAGAAATATATTAATTTACTTGACTGATAAGAAATTAATTTTGATCAACAATGATAAATCTCATATAAATATTATTTGCTGTCATAACTATTGTCAACTGAACACCTTTTTGGAGTGTTTTTATCCTGAATAAGAAATGTTGAGATATTCCTTCAAGCTCTGCTAACTTGTTGATCATATGCCAGAAAATTACGAAAAACAAAAACAATTAATTATCTAATTAATGGAAAAACTAAATGGCACTTTATAAAAGAATCAAAATTATTGCAGCTCTTGTATTTAAACACTGCAATAAGATGCACATTTCCCATGATTTGACTAATTGATTAGTTAATAATCAACTCTTATTCAAAAATGTTTCAAATAAGATAGTCAAAGATAGTATAACATGTATAAAGAGTCTTTGAGTTATCGATCAGCAGTCCTGAACTGTGTGACTACAGCTGGTTACCAAAAGCTCCACTTTGGATCAGGAATTAAACTCATCGTCCACGACAGTGAGTAAAAACTGTTTATAAAACCTGAATCATAAAAAGAAACAAACCTGGAGCAAACAGAAATAAATGCTATCTGAGTTATTACTAAATAAATCTGCTCTTAGATATAGAAAGGATTTATACTTTGATCAGGATCAAGAAAAGAACAGACACAGTTTAATGTAAAAACAGAAACATAAAATCGTGTACAACAACATGATCAGATAATACAGTTCAGTAAAATGGAAACGAAAAATAATACCAGTAAAAACTAAAGGAAGCTAATGAATCACTATGAGACAAATATCTCTTAAATAATACTTACTTTTTAATTTGTATCCTTATTTCATGTCCCAAGTGGTCACCATTACTACTTTTATAGTTTTCATTAATTCGGGGAGTGATGTATAGAATGAAATCGTCTGCATACAGTGTTAACTTGTTCCACCTTGTACTAACTGTATTTATTCCTGTTATATTTTATTGTTGGCTAATTGCTTCAGTGAGTTATTCCATACAAATAGTGAAGATCAGTTTGGGAAATACGGCCTATTGTGTGTTGTGGTGCCGCTGACTGACTTAAGCAACTGAATTTTTATACTTTAGTTTAAACAATGAAACAAATCCATCGTAGATTAGATTTTAGCTAATTCCAGTCAGTCAACCAACATTTAAAACTTTTAATGAGAGCAAACTGAGGAGAAGAAACATTTTTGGTCTAATAATAGTCTATATTAACTGTTTCAGCCCTAAATTTGATTTAATTCACCTTAATGTAATTTAATGTTTCACATAAAGAGGTCCTGTTGCTCGGTGTATTTGCACTGAAGTGTGACACTGTGTGAATTATGCAGCCGACAAACTGATTTTTGGATCCGGCACAAAGTTGACGGTTCACACCAGTAAGTCTATTTATCCACTAAACTGGTCACGTAATGCTCATTTTAAACTAATATGTGAAAGAAATCACTATAGTTTTAATCAGGGTTTACATGTTCTAAAATATCTACTGCCAACGTTGATATTTGTTCTTAAATTCAACCTACATTATCAACAATAATATTCCTGTTTTATCATAATTGTCAAATGTATTCAATCATTTGAATTTAATATAGAAGTGAAATCAATGCAGAACATTTGATATGAATGTAATTACATTATTTTGATCATTAAAAGGAAACAAAGGAGCTTTAAGACGGCGTTGACAGTAGTAGTCGTGTTGTAGTTAATGATCTTTATGAGATTATTGGACGTTATATTCTCTAAGAGTTAAAACATAAAGAGTTTAGAGGCTCAGAGATTTTTGAGCCAACAACATGTACAGTGTGAATGACGCTACACGCAAACTCATCTTTGGGAAAGGAACTAAACTCTTCGTACAATCCAGTAAGAATTTATTTTTGGCATGAGAACCACTATAACTTTCTTTCATTAGTTATTTAATAAGACAAGCTACAAAGTTCTTTACAGAGAATCAGTAAAGTAAAACAAACATTAATATAGTTATTAGAAAGAACAAACAGAAATAATTACAATCCCAACCAGGATCTTACCTTTAACTGTTATTATTTATTTCACCTTTTAACTGATTAAATATGATTTTAAATGTTATGAGAACAAGATGTTATATTTTGTTCTCTCGGAATTATTATAATATTGTCCTCTAGGAAAATACAGTGCTAATATATCTTTTAGGACTTTGAGTTTACGTTTGAGAACACAAACCATGAATGAAAACTAAGTTTCACCAGAAGTGTTGACGGGTCAGACAGTGTAAATAATAAAAACTTTGACTTTAAGTGTTTGTGAAGTGAAAACAAACTCATCTACAGCTCCGTTTTTCATTCAACTCTAAATATTTCCATAGAAATCAGGTGTAAATGTCCGTTTTTGTAAAAATGTCCTGAATCAAACCTCCCCGTTGAGTCGCTCAGACAGTTTCTGTTATGAAGTGTACAAACAGTAAGATTCAGTCTTCATTAAACAGAAAATAACTCGCTAATTAATAATTTACTAATGCCTAAAACAACATTATTAATATGGCAGATGATGTTTTATAAAAATCACAATAATACAATAATTAATAATGATAATTACCAATAATTATCTTGGTTATTGATATGAGATGATATTTACTATAAAAGTTAATCTAACATTAAGTCAAATACAAAATCCTGCAATTCAAAATTAAATGTTGTCAAGTGTTCCAGGTTGATCAAATTTAACTCAATTAATTAATTCAACCTCATAAATGAATTATCATTTATTTATTTAACCATGTATTTCCATGTCAATAATAATATATACAATAATAAATAAAGGATAGAGAGGTGGAGAGTGTTAATAGTTCTTGTTAAAGCTCTCAGTGATGTGCGACTCAGACTGGAGTCCAAAAGATCTGGTTTGGATCAGGAGTTCACGTCTCAGTAGAAACAAGTGAGTCCGGTTTCTATTCATTAAACAGCTGATTAGTCAGTTTAAGGTCAGTTTAAGGTTAAATGGTCAGTTTAATGGTTAATTAGAAAAGGTCTTAACTACAGTCGTTTTAAGGTAAGTAAAGTTTTATAAAGCTTCTCTGCTGTCAGCTTAAAACGTTCTATGTCTGAAATTTGTTTGAACTACGAACCCTAATTTTAATATTGTTTCATGACACAACTGTTAAATAACCACCTTGTCCTGCTGAGGTTAAATATACAGTATATGATAAAGATGCAGTAGGGGTGGGTGATATGGCCAAAGGTATATGTAATTTTATATCACAGTAATGGTATACTGTATATCACGATACAATCATTGTTCTGTAAATTCACATTTTATTATTTTCTTCTTTTATTAAGAACTTCCATACAGAAAAAGCACAAACTGGAAACTAGATAATTCCTAATTTGTGATTTAGTCATACAATTTTTACATTTTGCATAAAATACATAAACATACAAACCTCACAAAAACACAGCGAATGTGAAATTCATGCAAAATGTTTCGTGGTGATATAACGTGATATTGTTGTTTTTACCCACAATATTTTACATTTCACATGCGCCTATATTCAGTGAATTTATTAAATGTCAAATGTCTGAAAACCACGTTCATAATATGAATTATGTGGCGTAGGATTCTTAACTGACTAATGATAAAATAAACATATTTTACACGAACAAACACATTTCCTGATCATTTAGTGAAACTTTGAACACGAGTAAAATGTCAGCCAGTCCCAAAAAACATTATCCCCTTATTTGTTTCTAACTATAACAGGTTGTAAGTCATGTAATTTAGTAATAAATTAATTTGATTGTGTTTAATAACATTAACATTGATTATCTGAGCTGCTTGTGTTTGTTGTTCTGCGGCTGCTGACTGTGTGAACGCTGCTGGCTTCAAAATCATCTTCGGACCTGGAATCCAGTTAATCGTACAAACTAGTGAGTCGTAAAATAATAATTTCATAATAATCGTCAAATAATACATTAATATTATTTTCAGATAAATTACCAGAACTAACGTCTATCTGCAGAACGTTCAAAAAGTGAAAAATCAGATTGCAATGTTGTAATGCTGAAACAATTACTTACATGACTGATTAATTAATCATGAGAAAGTGCACTCACAAATTTTGATAATCAAATGTTCAAATTAATTTATAAACACCCAAACATTGTATAGTAATAGTTTAGTATGGTATCTAACTTCTTCAATGTGAAGCTTTGCTATTTTTAGTTATTAGTATATGTATTTGACTGATGAACACAGTTTAAAGACTGTTTTACTTGATAACAAACTAATCAATATTTCGAACCCTGTAGTTTTAAATGACGCTGGCGAACAAACAAATCACAAACAAAACATACACTGATATAATTGCATAAAGAAATACCCATAAATAAACTGTAATAATGAATATTTCTTAACTGTCATTGCACAGTACAATGAAAATGAAGTTTGCTGAGTTAATTAGTTCATATAAAATTAAAAAGTGACAAAAATGTTTGTTATGAAGATAAACGAGTGCAAAAAAATCCAGTCAGTAATACAAGTGATCTACTGTATCTTACCTTTGTTATATATATATACTGTTTATAGTTGTATATTACAAAACATTGTTAACTGCTATAACACCAATGTTTAATGTTATTTCAGGTTATAATTTGTGCAACAACCAAAAAATCAACAACCAAATTGACGAACAATAAAATATACATACATCTGCTGTTTAAAAACCAACTGACAGAGGATCAAAACATGAAATACTAAAGATTGTGTTAAATAGTTCTGTTAACTGCGTGGCAGAGTGAGTCCAGCTTATTCTATTTATTTGCTGTATTAATAACATTAAACCACCAGAGAGTTCATGTCAAAATATGTAAACAGTTATTTTAAAGATGCTGAACATAACCGTATACAATACATGTAAAAAGCTAGTGTTGTATATAGCATTGGTACTATATTTTATTAATATTATATGTATATTTTAATAAATATGAATCCTGATATAAATCAGAATACATACACTATGTAGATTTTTAGAAATATAAAGAGACGTATCATCAGCATAATGAAGGATGTTCTGTAGTTTATTAGTAATATAAAGAGTCGTGTCATCAGTATAATGAAGGATGTTCTGTAGTTTTTGAATGACGCTAACTTGCTGTGTGAATATTAACAATTACAAACTCATGTTTGGATCTGGAATCAAAATTACTGTATCGTCACGTAAGTGCATTTTATAACATTTATGGTTGTTATAACGTCAGAATGATAATTATTAATAATTGTCAATACACTTTCGTAACTTTATGCAACATGAAGACACAAACATAATGCCTGTAACACCTTTGTTTGAAGAACTTATTACAGCGGACAGACACATCGAACTTAAAGTGGTGATTTTGAAGTGACAAAGACGTCTTTTTATTTTACTTCTAAACGTCTGAATTAGTTGTTTAAATTTGTCAGTTTAACTTCAGTTTAACGTCTAACTTTTTAGAATTCATGCAGATAAAATAACACATTTAGCTTCTTATTAATAAAAATAAACATTTATAAATGTGTTTCAAGCGTTCCTCTCACTCACTCAGCTCGCTGGTGTTTTTGCTGTCAGATAAATCTGAGTGTGAATAACAACATCAGGATGGTGTTTGGAGCCGGAGTTAAACTTAATATCATGACAAGTAAGTGTGAGACTGAATTGAAAAATGAGTTAATTTAATTTAATTTCATCATTTTGATTTAAAGCTAAACTTATCTTTTTTATGTCTCACATTAGAAGTACAAAAAAATCTTTAACATTTTAAAATTATGTTAATAGTTTCATATTTTAAATATTCCTCATGTAGAAGGTTG
Source organism: Sebastolobus alascanus (assembly GCA_916701645.2). NCBI lineage: Eukaryota > Metazoa > Chordata > Actinopteri > Perciformes > Sebastidae > Sebastolobus > Sebastolobus alascanus. Next base: position 270,594 of record CAKAOJ020000472.1, read on the forward strand.
AAGATACAAAGAAATGAGTGGAAACTGTCCGACAACGCGACAATGTGAGTCAACAAACTCATATTTGGTGCTGGAACTAAAACTCAGCTAGAACAAAGTGAGTAAATATTAGCTTTATAACTAAATCAAAGTGTGCTTAACATTCTTCAAATCTTACAAACTGTAATTTACAAATCTCTCAGTGCATTCTGTATTTAGTCTTTTTGAGCTTCTCATCATCTTTTATTCATTAGTTTTCATTCATGCACCTCAGAGTTGCTGCAGAACAACAGATTTTTGCTAAATGATTTTGCAAACCATATTACATCATACAAATACATAAAATAAAGACACTATATGCTGGCAAGGTAGTACTTTGTATCCAACAATGATGAAACCAAAAAGAATCATTAGCATAAATCGTATTATTTCTGAGGCATTAATTTTAGTAAATCTTGCAACGCATGTAAAATATAACTTCAAATATTAAATATCAAATGAACTGTTAAGTCACTGATATTCAGTTTACTAAATACTATTATATATAAATGATATTATATACACTTAAACAAGAAGCCAAACATTTATTAAACTAATTACAGATGACTATTTATTATTTGTAAAATACTGAAAGCAAAACAAAAAAGAATGGAGACCAGTTCTATCGACATAAATCATGAATATGTTGAAGAACTGCAGCGGTTTTTGTAACTGGTTTAGTTCCTGTGTGAATGACAACAAGTTCAAAATCACATTTGGTTCTGGAACCAGAGCGTTGGTATCGTCAAGTAAGTGTGTTGTCAACGTTAACAGATCTACACAATATATCTGTCCTTTTTAAGAAACAACTAAAACGTAAACAGACAACATGAAGTGATTTATAACTCAGCAGAACTTTTAAGTTAAAAACTGAGTTAGAGAACTTCCTATTTTTGCAGAATCACCTAATAACAACATTAATGTGCTGCTAATACTTCTGTTAAACCTACAGACAGCATCATGACCACACTTATTGTATATAAAGTATAACTGTTAATATCTTTCTTAATAACATAAGCACTGTATCATTAATGTCTGTATATTTAACACTTTGTCATGTTAATTATTTGTGTTGATGAATAATGAATGAATGAATAATAAGAGAGGAACGCAACAATGAATTCGCCTTTTATTTTGTTTTTAGCTGCAACTGAAAATACCAGAGTTATTATAATTATTCATTTCATTTGTTCCAAAATTAAATTATACAATAAGAAATACATCTTATTATGCCGACGCTGATTTGTTATAAAACTGACAATGTAGGAATCAAAAACTTTTACTAAACAAATATTTTTAACATTAATATAAATAAAAACATCAACAACATTTTTAATTAATTTATCTTCAAATAGAGTATGAATATACAAAACTAAATTATATGCAAGTATGCACACTAAATAAAGTAGAACTTTACAAATATTACAGTAATTATAAGAATATTTTTGAGACACATGCATGTACAGTTTATATGATTGTACATTTATGATGTTTTTTTAAATACCACATAATACAATACACACAGGTAAGTCTACTTTAATAAATGTATGACACTACCACAGTAAAACTGAGGAAAATACTAAACCTCAGGATTAGGTATTTGCATTAAATGTATAAAAATGTACCTTTTAACAAAATGTACTTTCAGTTTGGAAAACGTACAAACTTTGGACTTTACAAGAAAAGTGATGAAAGTAGTTTAGTAGTTGTTAAATGTTACAGCTGATATCTTCACATCAGCTGTTCAACATGTCTAAAAATGTTCACTAGAAGTTGAGCTTCTAGAAACAAGTGTAAGAATAATTAAATGTATTTTCCTTCAGCATTGTGATTACTAATATTATGTTTTAGGTGTTTGCAGCTGACGTGGACATTTCAGAGTGTGTTTCAATCATAGTGTGTCTGAGACTGACGTCTATCATCAGTCTCAACTCTTCATCGTAACAGAAAGGTGTTAATAATAATGTTTTACATCATAACTGAGCCGCGTTAATAATAATGTTTACATCATAACAGAGCGGTGTAATAATAATGTTTCACATCATAACAGAGCCGCGTTAATAATAATGTTTACATCATAACAGAGCGGTGTGATAATAATGTTTTACATCATAACAGAGCCGTGTTAATAATAATGTTTTACCGCTTTGTGTTTATGAGTTGTCCTTTTGTGTTTTTCAGGAGACGAGTACAAGCCATCCTTCTACACGCTATCTGATGGTGATACCACAGCATGTCTGGCTACTGGTTTCAGTCAATTCAAGGCATTAAATACGAGTGTATATGACTACATCGTTGAGGACATCTTCAGCGAGACAAACGCCGCCCGGATAGGCGAGGACACGCTTTTCAACCAGGTGGCTTTGTTATCATCTGATGACAAGACCAAATGTCCGAAAGGTAAGTGTGAACCATTAAATAATGTCTGAAGTAGAGCTGTCAACCCATTAAAATAGCTAATCACGATTAATCACACATTTTTTTATCTGTTCAAAATGTACCTTAAAGAGAGATTAGTCAAGTATTTAATACTCAACATGGGAGTGGACAAATATGCTGCCAAATATGCTGCTTTATGGAAATGTATGTATATATTTATTATTGTAAATCCCCTTTGGACCCCTTTGAAAATGGACATGACAGTTTTTCCTCGCTAAAATTTAGCGTAAGTTCGGAGCGTTATTTAACCTCCTTCATGACAAACTAGCATCACATGGTTGGTACCGATGGATTCATCAGGTTTTCTAATTTCATCTGATACCAGTATCTTCACTCTAGCTTTAAAACTGAATACTATAATATTAGACACTTTTGATGCCGCTTCATCTTTTTTTTTGCCATGTGCATAAACAAGCGCGTCATCGGCGTACATCTGAATGTTAACGTCAGAGCAAACACTCTAGCTTTAAAACTGTGAGGGTCTCTGGACAATATATGCCATTGTTTTGTGTTGTTAATTGATTTACAATAATACATATATACATACATTTGCATAAAGCAGCATATTTGTCCACTCCCATGTTGATAAGTGGATTAAATACTTGACAAATCTCCCTTTAAGGTTCATTTAGAACAGATAAGAAATGAGCGATGAATTTGCGAGGCCAACCCAACATTTTCATACAAGATGCAGTGAATGAGAACCGTCACAGTAATAAATCTTGAATTGTAATAGTAAAACCTGAAGTAGAAAATGTAAATACTGCTAATTATCATCATAATAACTAATAATCACTGTGTCTGATGTGTTTCAGCTGGAGCTGGGTCTGAACTGTGTGAGGACACTCTGGAACCAGGTTGGTACTAAATCAGACTGACTCCATCATTACAACTCTGATTGTGGTGATGATGATGGTGATGATGATGATGATGGTGATGATGATGATGGTGGTTTTTACAGATGCCAAGGTGAACCTGATGTCTCTGACCATCCTGGGCCTCAGGCTGCTCTTCCTCAAGACCATCGTCTTCAACGTCCTGTTGACCCTTCGTCTGTGGATCAGTCAGTGTGAGTACCGAACTAATATCAGCCTGTAGTAATATAGTAATTCACCAGAACAACAACACAGTTACTGTTCAGCAGTAGTGGTGCCTTCAGATGAAACTGGTGAGCTCATGTTTACGTGGTGTTCAAGTGGTTAAGTGATGAAGAACACCGCTGCTAAGCAACGGAAATATTAACGTTACTGTCGGCGTCTAGAAGCCACAGAGGCTAACAAGCTAACAAGCTAGCAAGCAGGTAACATAATGCAGTAAATGCAAAGACATAATGACAGAGGAGAATGATGAGGTCGTTGGGAATATCAACATTTTCCTCAGACATATTATGAAATTACCAAGAAAAACAATATATGACTAAAATAACAATATATTAACTTATTATTAAACACGTCACAACTGGTGAAATCTGAGCTTTCAGAAACTTTCCAAATACGCAAGGGGGGGTTCATGTGGACTGTTTCTTTGTCTTAAATTATAGTGAATCTAATATATAATAATGATATAATAATATTTGGGTTTTGGACTGTTGGTCTGACAAAATAAAATGTTTCACTCTGTTTTCTGGTGTTTTATAAACCAGACGATTAATCCAGAAAATCAGATAAATTCATCTTTATTTATGTTTCCACTTTGACACTTTTTTTGATCACCTTCCGTTCCGATTAAACTTTCCGTCAACAAAACTTCCTGCACATGTTTTTCAGATTAAAAGCCTTACAGCAGTGCAGTGGTTCACTACACGTAAAATTGAACATTAAACTGTCAGAAAGTGATTCCATGTGAATAAGACAACAATCCTCCAGCAGCTCTTAAAGATGGAGGGAAATTTAATTTGCTTTTTTATTACATATTAAAACCAAACAGCAGCAGTGGTGGAGACAGTGTGGACACTCACATGTCTTCTGGTCACGTACAAAATACACAATCATTCTGGGATGGCGTTATTCAAACTCTACTACGAGACCCCCCGATAGTGGACCTGGGACCGATACCCACCTATCTCTTTATAATCCTGATACGTGCACGTAACAAAGGCCGTCACCAGAAGCTGGTTGGACTGGGATCCTCCAGGACCTCCAGGTCAGTGTCTGGACACAGTAGAGGAAATATAAATATACTGACTCATTATTATCTGAGGACTGAAGCATGAACAACTCATACAGGAGGAAACACGGTTCATGTTCTCAGATGATGTGAAAAGATCAGATCAAAGATTGTAAAGCCAGAGTAGAGAATAAAACATAAGATAATAAAAAGCCTCCCTGCAGCTCAAAGATCATCAGTCTCTTTCCTTGGAGGCTTTTACTGTGAAACATCTGCTGGAAGTGTTTTCACAATAAAAGCTTAATTAACAGAAGCTGAATAGCGACGTCACTGCTGGTACATTAGAAACCTTATACTATAGTAGTAGTAGTAGTAGTAGTACGTACTGATTTGGACAACATGTAGTATGGAAATAAAAGCTAAATCTCCAGTATGCATCAGACCAGTGTACCTCTCCTTCGGTATCCCACAATGCAAAGCGGTGGACCGCTACAGGCTACGGTTACAACAACAGCAGCAGCTAAAAACGGCTCGTTTTTTACATGTTTCGTAGCTATTTCATCCCTAAATTCACTTCTTAGAGTTTTTGAGGAGAGAAATCAACTGTGTAGTTTTAGAATATTGACAGTTTTACGATATTAGACGGAGAATCGGACATTTGCTCCGACGTTTTTAGAGTTTAGAAGCTCCACAAACTGCCGTCACAGCTACATCTAGCTTGCCGGGGTCGCAACCTCTCCAGGCTCGCTCTCTCTCTCTCTCTCTCTCTCTCTCTCTCTCTCTCTCTCTCTCTCTCTCTCTCTCTCTCTCTCTCTCTCTCTCTCTCTCTCTCTCTCTCTCTCTCTCTCTCTCTCTCTCTTCCGTCGCTAATGTCTAAAAATATTCATGTAACACTTATTAATTCAAACAGTCACTGATTCACGTTTTCTGTTGGCAGCTATTTGTGATTTCATGTACAGTCTGCGTCCTATTTTATATATATATATACTATATAAGTACACTAACTGTATATTAACTTACTATATACTATATAAGTATACTAACTGTATATTAACTGACTACTATATAAGTATACTAACTGTATATTAACTCTGGTTCATGTTTTATTTTATAGGAACCAGACGACGGATTCAGAGATCGACGTCCTGATGGACCGGATGAAGTCTTCTTCCATCAGTGTCTCATACGTCTGTTATATATAGTATAGGAACATGTATCTGTATGTTGATCTGTTGATATCAGCTGTTAACCTGTTAATATCTGTATCACCTGTCCTCTTTATGATCTGCTGTCAGTGATGTTGTTGCTTCTGCTGCTGATGTTAATATCTCTGTTATCATTTAACTCTCAGTAATAATCTGTAATAATCAATAATAATCTGTTCTGTTGTTACAATAAAGACTGAAAAATCACTGAATGACTAAATGTTGTTTTTATTCAGAACTCCTCACACAGACCCGTCTGCTGTAGGTGTAATAATAATAATAATAAACTTTATAATAACCATCATTTATAAATAGTATACTATTCATAAATAGTAAATTAAACTCAGTTAATAGTTATTTTACTGTTAAACAATGAAATGTTAACTAATAATGTTTAATTATTAGTAATGCTATAATTAATGTTATTTTATCATTAGTTTGTGTAATATTATATATTGTATTGTAGCTGATGGAGATGATAATTACATTCTGATTACGTTAGTTAAGTATTTATTACCAGTTTATTGTTGCACACATTATAGCATTTTATATACTATATTAAAAATTTATAATGTAGAAATAGTTAGTAAAACATCTCTAAACATTATATAGATAGATGCACCAGAAACATTATTAACCATTAACAAAGTATTAATTATCTATCTAAATAATGTTTATAGTGTGTATTAACCATTTAACAAGTTATTATAATCATCAGTTGTAACTTTATAATAACATCTAAATAAGGTTTATAGATGGTTTACAAACCAGTTATTAACCATTAACAAAGTGTTATTAATATCTATATAATGTTAAGAGATGTTTTACAAACTGTTTCTTAAAGGTTTATAAATATTATATTAATCACTAACAGCTACTTGTATATATAGTATATAAAATGTTATAATGTGTGTAACAATAAACTGTTAAAATAACATAAATTATAACATTAATACTAATTAGTTAACATTAATCATCATTTCATTGTTTGTTAAAAGTAAAATAACTCTTAAGTTTAATTAACTATACATTTACTGTTTATAAATGATGGTTATTATAAAGTGTTACCAATAATAATAATTGCAAACTCAATTGATATTTCTACCTTTCTCTGATCTTATTAAAATACAACTTGTAGAAAAGTGTTGATGTCGTTTCACATTTAACATTTTTGATTCTTCTTACGCCGACAGTGGAGACGATTTTAGGACTTTACTGAGTCATTGATGACATTTTATAATAGAAGATGTTAAAACTCTTCTTTCAGAGTGTCTGCTGATGAACTCTGTTCATTTAAAGGAATTAACTGAGTCATTTAAGGAACAGAGACTCTGGTTTATCTGATGAAATGAAACCTCACAGTCTCTGTTCGTCTCTACGGAGGACGGAACCTGATAAAATCAAAAATAAATAAATAAATAAATGAATAAATATGTCATTAAATGTAGCTACAATAATATTAAAAATAAATGTAGCCATTAATTAATTGACAAAATGTGACCTAAATTGATATTTCTGTTTTAATTTGCTTCTTTATTTATTTATCTTTGTATTAATTCCCTTATTTCTTTACTCTTCTGTTTAATTTTCCCTTTTATTGAGCTAACTAACATATAGTCAGGCACCCTGACCCCATGAAAATAATACAGAAATAAATAAGTTTGGGGAAATAAATAAAGGGTGAAATGCAGAGGGACAAATGGTGCATAAATAAATAAATGCAAGTATACTTAAATAAATACATACAATTAATATAAATAAATGCAAAACTAAATAAATATAAAATAAAAGGGAAACAAAAATAAATACATTTAAAATTAATAAATACATCAATAAATAAAAGGGAAATTAAACAGAAGAGTAAATAAATAAGGGAATTAATGCCAAGATAAATAAATACATACATTTAAAAATAAATATAAAATAATTACAAATAAATGCAAAACTAAATAAATGAAAAATAAATGTGAAAAAAATACATATATATGTGTTGGCTGTATCTGGATCAGTGTGTTCATGCTGTAGATGTTAAATATGAAGGTTAATAAAGATGTCAGAGTGTCGTCAGTGTTTGTGATCAGCAGAGCTGCAGAGCTGCAGAACGCTGTGGTTTCCTGTTTGTTCTGCTGCACACAAACAATGTAGAGAGGGTGTGTGTGTGTGTGTGTGTGTGTGTGAGTGTGTGTGTGTGTGTGTGTGTGTGTGTGTGTGTGTGTGTGTGTGTGTGTGTGTGTGTGTGTGTGTGTTTTAGTGTGTGTGTGTGTGTGTGTGTGTGTGTGTGTGTGTGTGTGTGTGTGTGTGTGTGTGTTTTAGTGTGTGTGTGTGTGTGTGTGTGTGTGTGTGTGTGTGTGTGTGTGTGTGTGTGTGTGTGTGTTTTAGTGTGTGTGTGTGTGTGTGTGTGTGTGTGTGTGTGTGTGTGTGTGTGTGTGTGTGTGTGTGTGTGTATGTGTGTGTGCGTGCGTGTGTGTGTGTGTGTGTGTGTTTTAGTGTGTGTGTGTGTGTGTGTGTGTGTGTGTGTGTGTGTGTGTGTGTGTGTGTGTGTGTGTGTGTGTGTTTTAGTGTGTGTGTGTGTGTGTGTGTGTGTGTGTGTGTGTGTGTGTGTGTGTGTGTGTGTGTGTGTGTGCGTGCGTGTGTGTGTGTGTGTGTGTGTGTGGACCAGTCTGAGGACATTTAACCTCAATAATAAGTTAAAATCTAGAATTTAGAAACACATTACATGGCCTAAAGTATGTGTTGGTGATCAGGTCTGGATCTCTGAGATCAGGACTTTTAGATCAGGACTCTGAGGTCAGGACTCTGAGATCAGGACTCTGAGATCAGGACTCTGAGGTCAGGACTCTGAGATCAGGACTCCGAGATCAGGACTCTGAGGTCAGGACTCTGAGATCAGGACTCTGAGATCAGGACTCTGAGATCAGGACTCTGAGGTCAGGACTCTGAGGTCAGGACTCTGAGATCAGGACTCTGAGGTCAGGACTCTGAGATCAGGACTCTGAGATCAGGACTCTGAGATCAGGACTCTGAGATCAGGACTCCGAGATCAGGACTCTGAGATCAGGACTCTGAGGTCAGGACTCTGAGGTCAGGACTCTGAGGTCAGGACTCTGAGATCAGGACTCTGAGATCAGGACTCCGAGATCAGGACTCTGAGATCAGGTTTCTGAGATCAGGACTCTGAGATCAGGACTCTGAGATCAGGACTCTGAGATCAGGACTCTGAGATCAGGACTCTGAGATCAGTTCTGTTTAGTTTAGTTTAGTACTTTACTTGACAGGGAAAGTGCATATTGACAGAGTTAGGCAGAAAGGCTCGTTCTCATCTGTATAAATATAATAGACCATAAATAACATCTCACTGTTCTAATGTTCAACAGTTTGGGTTCTAGAGAACCAGAATCTCCATGTTGTGGAGAATAAACGGTAGTTTTCAGGTTCTGATGTGTTGTGGTCAGTTGTTCCGGTCCAGAAGAAGCAGACTGGTGGACTTCTGGAGCAAACGCTCTGATTAAAGGGATAGTTCAGGTGTTTCTCTGTGTGGTTCTATGAGGTTCTGATCCATAGTCAGTGTCTTACTACAGTAGATGGAGTCTGGAGCGAAACAACGTGCTGCTGTGGACGGATTTTAGACACCTAAAAAAATCAATATCAGTTAAAGTGTACGCTATATTTAGAATATTTTCACCTCTTTACCTCGCTGTCAGACGGCCCTTTCTGACGGGAACTGAAGCCGTTATTTAGGCTCTCTTCGAAGCCACCAGACTCCATAAAAAAAAACTAATTTTCCCTCTCAGAACAGGGGAGCTGATCTACCGCTGCATCCATCGGTTAGTTAGTTTGTGTTATTGTGTGACTTTAGTGAATCCAAACTAACCTTTTAAAACACCAAAATCACACAATAACACTCACTAACTAACCGATGGATGCAGCGGTAGATCAGCTACTCTTCTGTTCTGAGAGGGAAAATTACTGGTTTTGTGAATGGAGTCTGGTGACTTTGAATTGAATACTATATTAGACACTTTTGATGCAGCTTCATCTTTGTTTATGCCATGTGCATAAACAACTGTATCATCGGCGTACATCTGAATGTTAACGTCAGAGTAAACCGATGCTAGATCATCTCTGTACAAGAGCGTTATTTAACCTCCTTCATGACAAGCTAGTCTGACATGGTTGGTACCGACGGATACCTCCCGTTAGAAAGGGCTGTCTGACGGCGAGGTAAAGCAGTGAAAATATTATAAATATAGCGAACACTTAGACTGATATTGATTTTTTTAGGAGTCTAAAATATTTTTTTCTACTGCTGCTTTACCTCGCCGTCAGACGGCCCTTTCTGTTATATCGCTACCTTCAAAGTCACCAGACTCCATTCAGAAAAACAGTAATTTTACCTCTCAGAACAGGAGTAGCTGATCTACCGCTGCATCCATCGGTTAGTTAGTTTGTGTTACTTTGGTGTTTTAAAGGGTTAGCTTGGTTTCACTAAAGTCACACAGACGTGAGAAGAAGTCGTGTCACTTCAAACATGCAGGACTCGAGTTTAAGATTGTAACTGAATCTTTAATAAAAGTTACAGAAACATCCAACAAACAGGAAATAAAAGATGACTGTTGGTATCTATATGAGATGTGGAGGCTGTAACCATGAAACATGTTCCTCTGTGATCAACTTCTGGCAATAAACGATGTGAGAAAATGAATCATCACAACCGACTGGATGGAAACATGAAAACCACAGAGAGTGTGTGTGTGTGTGTGTGTGTGTGTGTGTGTGTGTGTGTGTTTCCACTCCACCTGTTTTCCACTGAGTGTGTTCATTTTAATTTTTTTAAATATATGATTAATTTGTGATTTATGTTACAACATATAGAACAAGTAAATTATTTATTCTTGTATTTAAATCATAATTAGAGCCGTCAAAGTTAACGTAAATGTGATTTTTAGGTTGTAGCGGCTCAGTTTTAAAGCTAGAGTGAAGATACTGGTATCATCTGAAACTACAGAACCTGATGAATCCATCGGTACCAACCAGGTCAGACTAGCTGGTCATGAAGGAGGTTAAATAACGCTCCAAACTTACACTAAATGTTGGAGAGGAAAAACTGTCATGTCCATTTTCAAAGGGGTCGCTTGACCTCTGACCTCCAGATATGTGAATGAAAATGAATGAATAACTGATAAATTATTATGATAAATGAATAATAACTGTTCAAAAATTTTACTGCTGATAAACTACAATTGAAACTACAAAAACTGAAATCATAATTAATCTCATGATTGACACGACAAAATGTACCTTAAAGGGAGATTAGTCATGTATTTAATCCTCTTATCAACATGGGAGTGGACAAATATGCTGCTTTATGCAAATGTATGTATATATTTATTATTATAAATCAATGAACAACACAAAACAATGTCAGATATTGTCCAGAAACCCTCACAGGTTCTGCATTTAGCATAAAACAATATGCTCAGATCATAACATGTCAAACTGCAGCCCAACAGGCAACAACAGCTGTCAGTGTGTCAGTGTGCTGACTTCACTATGACTTGCCCCAAACTGCATGTGATTATCATAAAGTTGGCATGTCTGTAAAGGGGAGACTCGTGGGTACCCATAGAACCCATTTACATTCACTGATCTGGAGGTCAGAGGTCAAGGGACCCCTTTGAAAATGGACATGACAGTTTTTCCTCGCCAAAATTTAGTGTAAGTTTGGAGCGTTATTTAACCTCCTTCATGACAAGTTAGTCTGACCTGGTTGGTACCGATGGATTCATCAGGTTTTATAGTTTACTATGATACCAGTATCTTCACTCTAGCTTTAAAACTGAGCCGCTACAACCTCCGAAAAATCAATGGCGTTAGTGGCGTTAAAACTAATTTGCGTTAACGTTTTATTATCACGTTAACTTTCACAGTTCTAGTCAAAGTTAACGTACTGAATTTAAGGAAGGTCAAAGGTCACACATGGGGGTCACCTTCATTGATTGAAAGTAAGATCAAATAAGATGAGACATACTTTATTGTCCAGCAGTGTTATTTATATATACATATATATATATATATATATATATATATATATATATATATACATGTTATATTAATATTAGTTATGTCTACATATAAACTGGTTTGTCACGCTGTAAAACATGTTATATTAATATTAGTTATGTCTATATAAATGTGTTATATTGATATTAGTTATGTTTATATAAACATGTTATATTAATATTAGTTATGTCTATATAAACGTATTATATTAATATTAGTTATGTCTACATATAAACGTGTTATATTAATATTAGTTATGTTTATATAAACGTGTTATATTAATATTAGTTATGTTTATATACACGTGTTATATTAATATTAGTTATGTCTTTATAAATGTGTTATATTGATATTAGTTATGTTTATATAAACATGTTATATTAATATTAGTTATGTTTATATAAACGTGTTATATTAATATTAGTTGTCTATATAAACGTATTATATTAATATTAGTTATGTCTACATATAAACGTGTTATATTAATATTGGTTATGTCTATATAAATGTGTTGTATTAATATCAGTTATGTCTACATATAAACGTGTTATATTCTCATCATCTGTCTCTGTGGAGGTGTTGGTATCTGCGATCTGATTGGCTGCTGCCGCCTCACTGTTTCCACAGGATGTGGTCGCTCGCTGAGGACGAGCTGCACGAAGGCGGCGGCGGTTTCTGCCTCAAAGGCTGCTGGGACAGGAAGTGTGTGTGGGCGGCGAGGAGGTGAAGAAAGACGCATCATCAGGTGTGACCTCAGAATCAGATGAGACGCCTAAATATAAAGCAGATAAACATCAGATTGTTCCTACAGGATGTCATAAATATGTCACTCAGCTGCTCGTTCTACTGCTGCTTTCTATTTTATTCATCTACATAATATGATATATTTTATATGACAATAACTTTACACTTTCTATAGGAATGAAAGACTATTTTTTGTTTCTGTTGTTTGTTGTCATTTCACTGCTCATTTTCTCTAAAATATAATAAAAAGGTAACACTTTATAATAACCATCATTTATAAACGGTTAAATAGTTAATCAAACTCAGTTAATAGTTATTTTACTGCTTTAATGCTATTATTTATGTTATTTTAACTGTTAAGTGTTGCACACATTATAATATTTTATAGTATATATATAAGTATTTGTTAATATTATTTACAAACCTTAAAGAAATAGCTTGTAAAACATCTATAAACTTTACATAAATAGATATTAGTAACACTTTGTTAAATGTTTAATAAATACTTTGTAAAGCATCTATAAACATTATTTAGACAGTTAATACTTTGTCAATGATTAATAAATAAAAAAAACAATGAAATGATAACTAATAATGTTATTAGTTATTATTAATTATTAGTAATGCTATAATTTATGTTATTTTATCATTAGTTTGTGTATTATGAAATAATTAGTTTATAAATGATATATTGTCTCATAGATGATGAGCGACGATAACAATTACAATCTGATTAAATTAATAAAGTATTTATTAACAGTTTATTGTTGCACACATTATAACATTTTATAAACTATATTAAGTATTTGTTAATAATTACCAAATAATTTGTAAACCTTTACATAGATAGATGGATCAGAAATCAGTTATTAACCATTAACTAAGTGTTACTAATATATATCTTTATATTGTTTATAGATTTTACAAAGTATTTCTTTATGGTATATATATAATATCTTAATCATTAACAATGATTAATAAAAATAAACAATAAAATATGTAGAATAACATAAATTATAGCATTATTAATAACTAGTAAACATCATTAATTATCATTTGCAAAATGTTGTTGACGTGGTTTCACATTTGATGACTAAATACTGAAATTACCATAAATCAGCGTAAAACATAATTTAACCAAATAAATAATTATTTCATGTTTTATTTATAGGCTCTAGTTTTACAAACAATTTCTTTAAGGTTTACAAATAATGTCGTAATCATTAACGAATGTTATAATGTGTGCAACAATAAACTGTTAAAATAACATAAATTATAGTACTACTTATAATTAGTAAAACATTATTAATTATCATTTGCTATTAGCGTTTGTTAACAATAAAATAACTGAGTTTAATAAACTATTAATTTACTGTTTATAAATGATGGTTATTATAAAGTGTTACCTTTACATGTATAAACAAACACCACATGAGATCCTGCTGATCCTTCTTTTACTTCATGTCTGTTATTCTTCTTTTGTTTCAGGGTGTTTTGGGGCCACATGTGCTGTTAGACTGTATGATGCATAAAACACAGTATAGATAGAGACAGCTTTATTATATTTATATATTCATTATGAGGACCGGGTTGTCTGTGTGTTACTGTGATGAAACTCTATTTAGTAAAGTTCACCGTGAGAGCCCGCAGAGACGTCTACAGGACGGGGACACGCAAATACATCATGATGGAGGAACCAGTTTATATATTTATCAAATGACCAAAAACACACACAGGGTCTGTTCTGATTGGTCCACTGTGACATCACTTTGTACGTTATGACATCATCACAGTGTTTATTATTAATACTACAACATGACATCACTCTCTGATTATATTCGCCTTGTTTCCACCGTTTTTTTGTCGTGTTAGAGCCTGAAGTTTATAGATATAAAGATCATCATCATCATCATCATCATCATCATCAGTGTGACCAGCTGTGACAGTAAACACGTGACTCTGTGGTGACTTTAACAGCAGCGATGGAAAAATCATTTGTTTGTTTGTTGGTTTGTTTTTTTTGCAGCTTCGCCACCGACAGGAAGTCAGCAGCAGGATGTGCACGAGGTGAAGAAGTAGAAGAAGAAGAAACGAGGCTGCAGCAGCGTGAAGCTTCGAGGTCACCGTCTGACAAACATCCGCCAGCAGACAGAGAAGAAGAAAAAACACGACCTCAGAATATTTCCAACACGTGTGCTGGAAAAAAAAAAAAAAAACCTGCAGCTGTTTCAAAACTCTCAGCAACTTTAGGTAAAACTTTATAATACATATATTATATGATTATTAATATTATTATACATAATAGCCATTTTTTATATACGATTAATTCATAATTAAACTTAGTTAATAGTTATTTTACAGTTAATAAACCATGAAATGAGTAAGAGATAATGTACAGCGAGCCGGTCATTGTTGTGAAAGGAACTCCGCTTGGTGTCGTCTCATCACCCTGAAGGAGTTTATTTCACAACAATGACCCGCTAGCTGTACATTATCCTGATTATTACACGGCTACTTACTGAAGAAATCTATATTTAGACAAAAACGGTCCTCCAGAGTCCAACAGAACTGCGCCCATAGCAACGGTCTGTTATACGTAGCAACGGTCTGTTATACGTAGCAACGGTCTGTTATACGTAGCAACGGTCTGTTATACGTAGCAACGGTCTGCTATACGTAGCAACGGTCTGTTATAAAGACCACAGAACGCCGTGATTAACCAATCAGAATCGAGTATAATAATAATGTTTACTAATTATTAGTAGTCATTTATGTTATTTTAACATTAGTCTGTGTAGTATGAAATAATAAGTTTATAAATTATACATTGTATTATAGCTGAGTAAAGTAGTAAAGTATTTAATTTTAGGTCAGAGGTCAGAGGTCAGGGAGGATTCCTTCTCTCCCAGTGACAAACAGGTGGACAATGAAATGTGTTGACTCTTATGTTTTTAAATAAATTCATAATTTTAATGGATGCTGGAGGCAGAGAGGAGATCACTCTGATAATGAAGAACACAGAAGTTTAATGAAATATAAATAAAGGTTAACCTGATAAACCTTAATTCATCTTTAATGATCTGTTGTAGACGTCTTGGACGACCAGAGATAATAACAGTGGCGTCGGCATTCACCTGTCTACTCTTTAGTATTAATCACTTATTTTAATTCATTCTGCACTCTCCTATATGTATTATTATTATTGCCTGCTGTTTGTAAATTGGGAGTTTTACTCACTCTGCTCCACTTTATATCTCTACCAGTTTGTCAGGTTCATAGTTTCTTCTATGTTAAATATCACATGATGGAGATGTTATAAGAGCTTCACAGAGCCTGTAGGCGGCGTGCCGCAGCCTTTCAGTTAACCTCTCCATGTGACGACAGCTCTATCTTGTGGCTTTCATCTAGAACTGTTACTGTCAGATCAACACGTGGTGACTGAAGCAGGTCGGTTCTATCAGCTGATGAGAGACGGGTTCTGTTTGTTTCTGTTTGTTTCTCTGAAATAAAACCCTCTGATCACATATGTTTGGTCCAAACAGGAATATGGATGAATACCAGCTCTTCATCCTCAGATAGAAAAAGATAAATATGTAGAAAATTACATTTTTTCTTTACTTTTTATAAATGATATAAAATATGCTGAAGACTGTCATGTGATGACTTGTGTTGTGAAATTAGTCTAAAATACAGATAAGGAACAACATGCTGAGGCGTTGATGTAGTCTGATTGTCTGTTCACACATGTTTATTAATAAGAGGACACCAGAGAATATAAAACCGAACCATGCCGGGCTAAAAACACCACTGACTGCTGCTCTTTATATCGGTGTTATTCACAGACGCCACTAAAATGAGCACATTTCAAGGATATATGTAGATTTTAAATCCCATTTCAAACGAGGCGCTCTTCTTTATCCACCGCTGAGGTTGTACTAGTAGAAGTAGAAGTAGTAGTAGTATTAGTAGTAGTAGTAGTAGTAGCTGCCACTCTCAGACATTTAGTGATTTTACTGCTTAAATGAATGTTAGATGGTAAATGGACTTGTATTAATAGAGCTAATAATAATATAATAATATATATTAATATGTAATAATAGAGCTCCTTTCTAGTCTTCCAACCACTCAGAGCACTTTACACTAATAATGTCAGCATTCACACATTCACACATTCACACATTCACACATTCACACATTCACACATTCACACATTCACACCTTCAGGAGCAATTTGGAGTTAAGAATCTTGCTCAAAGACACTTCAGACTCCTGGTGCTAGAACCCTGGGGATGGGTCCTTGGTGCCGTTCCTTGGTACTGGGTCCTTGGTGCTGGGTCCTTGGTGCTGGGTCCTTGGTGCCGTTCCTTGGTGCTGGTCCTTGGTGCTGGAACCCTGGGGATGGGTCCTTGGTGCCGGTCCAGTCCAGCTGCAGCAGGTTGCTGATGTTGTGAGTGCTGCTCTGCTTTACATCCAGATGCTAACATCTGTCCTGTAGGTCAGTGGTTCTCAACCTTTTTCCTTAAGGAACCCTCTATCCTGTCATTGAGGGACGACCCCTGACTAAGTGACATAATTTGTGGATATTTTATATTATATTCAATGCATAACAATAACAGAACAGAACAAACTGTACAATGAACCCAAATAATGAACGTGGTAATTGCAGATTATTTCCCGTGAATGTTGCATCACAGATGAGTTCTCCTGGGATTTTTAGGGACTTTTAATACAATTCTCTGTATTGTGTATTTTTCTTTAAAACAATCATTCATACTGAGAAGGCTTCTTTATTTGATAAATTCAGTGTTTTCTTCTCCCTGTCGTTGTTCTGTCAGCTAAGTAGTTGTTTTCTAATGCAGGACGAGGCTGTTTAGCAGAGATGAAGGATCTGTGAATATAAGTGGTGTTCAGGTCTTCACCGTGTCCTCGTCCTGTTTACATCTTAAATAACAGACTCTGTGAATATAACTGGTGTTCAGGTCTTCACCGTGTCCTCGTCCTGTTTATATCTTAAATAACAGACTCTGTGAATATAAGTGGTGTTCAGGTCTTCACCGTGTCCTCGTCCTGTTTATATCTTAAATAACAGACTCTGTGAATATAACTGGTGTTCAGGTCTTCACCGTGTCCTCGTCCTGTGAGATTTGTTTTAATCTATATTTTGAATATTGATCCCAACTTTAAAAAAAACATTTTTCATTTAGTTTTCTTCACCAAAATGAATGAAATGTTCAGATTTAGGTCATTTGTACATTTATTTAAAAAACGTGTCTTACACCCCTTAAAATCAAGAAGGCCTGGTGACCCCCCCGTGAAGCTTTGGTGACCCCTAGTGGGGGTCGGGACCCCAGGTTGGGAACCAGTGCTGTTCTTGTTTTGCTGTCTGATGTGACACCAGCTCCACCTTGTGGATTTACTCAGGAACTGTTACACACACATCAACAGGTCCTGAATGAAGCAGCTGGCCTTTGAGTATCAGCCGATACCGAGTACCGATCAGATACCAATGTTTAATGAATCATCTGAATGCCTCACTGAGTGGAAGAGACTGGATCATAATGTTATGTGTAGAGAAACATCAGGTTTGACTTAAACATCACTTTATTAACTTTGTAAAACAAATAAAAAAGACACAGATTTACTGAATTGATATTTATTATTAAAATAATAAATCGTACAACTGCAACTTGGCAAAAACAATCTTCAGAATCAACGGGAATTATAATTCAGGTGTAAAACTTTTTAATGCAGCAACGAAATGGTCAAAACTTAAACAGGAATTAAAATTCCAGTATATAATGTATATAGTATATAAACATAGAATTGAATTGAATAGATCGGCCCCATTGTCACCGATATCCGATCCAGTATCAGTACAGGTACATCCCTACATGTGAGCTGGGAGGGCTCTTTGTTTAAATATATATATATATAATATTAAATTGTTAAGAAACATACATACACACATATATTTAACTTACATGTATTGATTAGCGTTATTGTCAAATAATTGAATAAACTTTAAATCGAAAAATAAATTAAAAAAGATTATAAAAAAAGAACAATAATGATGGATACATTTCATTAAAACAACAATTATGCTAATAATAATAATAATAATGTTTTTTTTTATTATTATTATTATAATCATTATTGTTAATATCATTTTATTTACTCTCTAAATTTAGACATGCACCACAGGATATCTCATTAGATTATTAATATAATTGAGTAACGACTGCCAGAAATAGAAATAACCAAATAAATAAATTCTACCAAAAAACTAAATAAATAAAAAATAAACAAATAAACGAATAAATAAACAAACAAATAAATAAATAATATTTTAAGTGAAATTGTACTGTTTACCACTATCTACTACGTTGTATGAAGGCCGTGATCTGATTGGCTGTTTCAACCACGAGAGCTGACACGTCATGAGCGTCACAACTGTCAGTTACTCCGTCACTATCTGCACAAAGTTTGAAGCTTCTGAACCGCACGTACCGCAGAGACCCGCAAGGACCCGGAGGGACCCGCAGAGACCCGCAGGGACCCGCAGAGACAATGAAGAAGGAGCTGAGGAAGACATGTATCTTCAGAAATGTACCAAGAAGTTAGTTTGCAGACCGGAAACACGTTCTGGACATTTCGATTTTGTCTGTGAAGAGTTGAAGGTTGTTTTGCCGCCAAGAGGAGACTCAACTAGCTAGGTAAAGTCACTATAACTAGTTAGTTAACGTCACTGTAACTAGTTAGTTAACGTCACTGTAACTAGCTAGCTAACATCACTTTAACTAGCTAGCTAACGTTATTGTAACTAGCTAGCTAACATCACTTTAACTAGCTAGCTTACGTCACTGTAACTAGCTAGCTAACGTCACTGTAAATAGCTAGCTAACATCACTTTAACTAGCTAGCTTACGTTACTGTAACTAGCTAGCTTATGTCACTGTAACTAGCTAGCTAACGTCACTGTAAATAGCTAGCTAACATCACTTTAACTAGCTAGCTAACGTTATTGTAACTAGCTAGCTAACATCACTTTAACTAGCTAGCTAACGTCACTGTAAATAGCTAGCTAACATCACTTTAACTAGCTAGCTTACGTCACTGTAACTAGCTAGCTTACGTCACTGTAACTAGCTAGCTAACGTCACTATAACTAGCTAGCTAACGTCACTGTAACTAGCTAGCTAACGTAACTGTAACTAGCTAGCTTACGTTTCTGTAACTAGCTAGCTTACGTCACTGTAACTAACTAGCTAACGTCACTATAACTAGCTAGCTAACGTTATTGTAACTAGCTAGCTAACATCACTTTAACTAGCTAGCTTACGTCACTGTAACTAGCTAGCTAACGTCACTGTAAATAGCTAGCTAACATCACTTTAAGCTAACGTCATTATAACTAGCTAGCTAACGTTACTGTAACTAGCTAGCTAACATCACTTTAACTAGCTAGCTTACGTCACTGTAACTAGCTAGCTAACGTCACTGTAAATAGCTAGCTAACATCACTTTAATTAGCTAGCTTACGTTACTGTAACTAGTTAGCTTACGTCACTGTAACTAGCTAGCTAACATCATTTTAACTAGCTAGCTAATGTTATTGTAACTAGCTAGCTAACATCACTTTAACTAGCTAGCTTACGTCACTGTAACTAGCTAGCTAACATCACTATAAATAGCTAGCTAACATCACTTTAACTAGCTAGCTTACGTTACTGTAACTAGCTAGCTTATGTCACTGTAACTAGCTAGCTAACATCACTGTAAATAGCTAGCAAACATCACTTTAACTAGCTAGCTAACGTTATTGTAACTAGCTAGCTAACATCACTTTAACTAGCTAGCTTACGTCACTGTAAATAGCTAGCTAACATCACTTTAACTAGCTAGCTTACGTTACTGTAACTAGCTAGCTTACGTCACTGTAACTAACTAGCTAAAGTCACTATAACTAGCTAGCTAACGTCACTGTAACTAGCTAGCTAACGTCACTGTAAATAGCTAGCTAACATCACTTTAACTAGCTAGCTTATGTCACTGTAACTAGTTAGCTTACGTCACTGTAACTAGCTAGCTAACGTCATTATAACTAGCTAGCTAATGTTACTGTAAATAGCTAGCTAACATCACTTTAACTAGCTAGCTTACGTCACTGTAACTAGCTAGCTAACGTCACTGTAACTAGTTAGCTAACGTCACTATAACTAGCTAGCTAACGTCACTGTAACTAGCTAGCTAACGCCATGCTAACCCGGACTGCGCTAACAGGATGCTAGCTTGTTAGCTAACGTTGGATGTCTTCTTCGTCCCTGAGGACACCTGTAAGGTAAGACAGACAAACTGTTGCTGCTTTATGTCCAGTGTTACTGCGCTGTCGGTTTTATTTATTGTGACTTGTGTTGAGGTCCTGTGACGGAGCTCATCCAGTAACGTTACAGTAACGTTACACATAACAGTTGATCATTTTACAGCCGTTTTCTGGTCAGAAGACTGTTTGCTGCTGACCAGAAAAACAAGAATTTCAGATTTCGAGGTGATTTTCACCTTAAACAAAGCTGACACGTCATGAGCGTCACAACTGTCAGTTACTCCGTCACTATCTGCGCAAAGTTTGAAGCTTCTGAACCGCACAAACCGCAGAGACCCGCAAGGACCCGGAGGGACCCGGAGAGAACCGCAGGGACCCGCAGGGACCCGGAGGGACCCGCAGAGACCCGCAGAGACCATGAAGAAGGAGCTGAGGAAGACATTTATCTTTAGAAATGTACCAAGAATTTAGTTTGCAGACCGGAAACACGTTCTGGACATTTCAATTTTGTCTGTGAAGAGTTGAAGGTTGTTTTACCGCCAAGAGGAGACTCAACTAGTAAGCTAACGTCACTAAAACTTGTTAGCTAACGTCACTGTAACTAGCTAGCTTACGTCACTGTAACTAGCTAGCTAACG
The DNA here is from genome assembly GCA_916701645.2 of Sebastolobus alascanus. Classification (NCBI taxonomy): domain Eukaryota; kingdom Metazoa; phylum Chordata; class Actinopteri; order Perciformes; family Sebastidae; genus Sebastolobus; species Sebastolobus alascanus. The sequence continues at coordinate 292,124 of CAKAOJ020000472.1, forward strand.
TCACTGTAACTAGCTAGCTTACGTCACTGTAAATAGCTAGCTAACGTCACTGTAACTAGCTAGCTTACGTCACTGTAAATAGCTAGCTAGCATCACTTTAACTAGCTAGCTTACGTTACTGTAACTAGCTAGCTTACGTCACTGTAACTAGCTAGCTAACGTCACTATAACTAGCTAGCTAACGTTATTGTAACTAGCTAGCTAACATCACTTTAACTATCTAGCTTACATCACTGTAACTAGCTAGCTAACGTCACTGTAAATAGCTAGCTAACATCACTTTAACTAGCTAGCTTACGTTACTGTAACTAGTTAGCTTACGTCACTGTAACTAGCTAGCTAACGTCATTATAACTAGCTAGCTAACGTTACTGTAACTAGCTAGCTAACATCACTTTAACTAGCTAGCTTACGTCACTGTAACTAGCTAGCTAACGTCACTGTAACTAGCTAGCTAACGTCACTGTAACTAGTTAGCTAACGTCACTATAACTAGCTAGCTAACGTCAGTGTAACTAGCTAGCCAACGCCATGCTAACCCGGACTGCGCTAACAGGATGCTAGCTTGTTAGCTAACGTTGGACTTCTTCTTCGTCCCTGAGGACACCTGTAAGGTAAGACAGACAAACTGCTGCTGCTTTATGTCCTGTGTTACTGCGCTGTCGGTTTTATTTATTGTGACTTGTGTTGAGGTCCTGTGACGGAGCTCATCCAGTAACGTTACTGTAACGTTATAGTAACGTTACAGTAACGTTACACATAACAGTTGATCATTTTACAGCCGTTTTCTGGTCAGAAGACTGTTTGCTGCTAACCAGAAAAACAAGAATTTCAGATTTCGAGGTGATTTTCACCTTAAACAAAGTCTAGTTTGATTTTTGGAAAAATAATTTTGCTGCTGAAAATATTTGAGACTTTTCAAGATCACGTTACTGTGACTGACGTTACTGTTCAAAATCTCAAGCCTGCAGTTAATCCTGTGAGACCATGTAGTGGGAGCAGAGTCACCTTAATCACCAAGGGGAGGAGTCTAGAGAAGGGGAGGCTATATAAAGGCTGGGTCCGTTCTATTCAAATCCTTTTTGACTGAGACCATGCTGCCACACCAGAAAATTGTTTGTACAAATCCTTTTGTCTGAGACCATGCTACCAACCCAGTAAGTTGAACACAATGATTTTGATCATTTGTTTTAGGCAGCATATGGTTTATATTCTTTGAGTTATTTCAACATATTTTCTATCCTAATTTAATCTGTATATCCACCTCCTTAATAGATCCTGGGATTGTTCTGGAGCGGTGTAATATAGGCCACTTACCTCTGAGCTAAAGTCAGATTGAGTAAGTAAAGCAATTTGTAAATTTTGTGAAGGAAGTGATTGTATATTTTGATAAATGTTAACTTATGTTTGTTATAATTAGATTCCAGATGGAGAATGTTAAAGTAGTTCACCCTTAAGAAGCTGATGCATTAATAAGTAAGATGACTACTTACCTTTTATTTTATTTCAAATTGTGGTAAGCATGGCAATATATTGATTTAATTTGTTTATTGTACAGAAAAATCATCAACATCAACCTCCATATCGTTATCCATCCTGCAACCTATCCTCAACATCCTCTCTGAATAAATGGTTAACTGGCTCTTGGATCCTGGTGTTTTAAAGTGCATCCCAGCTAGAAGTTCAATGGTCCAGTTTTAATACTCTCCAACAAGGCAACAATAATTTAACTTAGGTGTAGATTATTTAGTCTTTTTTTCATGGTCCTTCGAGTCGGATCGAACTTCTAGACTGGATATGGATCCAAGAGCCAAACCAGAGAGTAAAGATGAGGAGTCAAGTGGAAGACCACGTCAAGAGAGGAGGCCCCCTGGTTACCTCCAAGACTACCATACAGAACTGTACAACCAGGCCCTCAAGCGGGATGGAGCAACCTGCCCTTCACCTCCAGAAACCGCTCTTTTAAGGCAGGAAATGGCAGAATTGAGAAGCATGGTTCATGAACTTAAAGAGAGACTTGAACAATATGAATACAGTAATTCTGAAGTAGATGAGCCTGAGGATAAGCAAAGTTGTGATGAACAGTTTGATAGAGAATGTGTTGAACAGTCCCAGCCTTTATACCAAGATAAATACCAAGATAAATACCAAGATACTATTCCCGAGAAGGAACGTTCAGAGCCTGCACTTTCAGAGTCTGTACATGTAACAGAATGTGGTAGGATTTCCAATTCGGTACAAACACTCCCATACCAGGAAAATCTACCATCTGTACCTGTCAGTCGAGCGCCCCCAGCTCCTGTAACTACCAGTCGAGCGCCCCCAGCTCATTTACCTGCCAGTCAACTGCCCTCAGCTCACGCAACTACCAGTCAATGGACCTCAGCTGACGTACGTTCTAAAGAAGCACCTTTCAGCCAAGCACATTTAGCCCAAGCATCCAGACCAGTCACCTCAGTGCAATTTAGTCAACTGCCTCTAACATATGCACATCAAACCCAATTGCCCTCAACCCATGTGCATTGTAGTCAAGTGGCATCAGCTCATGCACAACCTTGTCATCTACCTTTTCTGCTGCTACCATTATCTTCCCTACAGTCAGCTCATGGACTGTCAACCAACGCTGACCAAATCCCACCGCATACTTACTCATCCCTGCCTGCGTTTTCATCTCAGCCTGCTCCCCCTCCTCAAACTGATCAGTTGCATCAGTACCAGTTAACCCAAATATCACAACCCCCACAAGCTCCAGCATGGCAACATCAGGCTGGAAATTATGACCGACCAAGATATGCTCCACGCATTGAGGCACCCTCATTTCCTAACTTCACGAAGGAGGACCCCCATGAGTTTGCAATGCTAAAGATGGCTCTCAATAACCTCGTACCACCAGAAGACATGAAATGTACAAATATCATATTCTGTTAGACCACCTTCACCTGAGCTCTGCCCGTCATATTGCTCTCTCTTATGCTCATGACCCACGGCCCTATACCATGGCTCTAGCAGCTTTAGATCAGCAGTATGGTCAGCCACATAACCTTGCCCTGAGAGAAATACAGGCTATCTTGAACCTTCCCAAAGTTCCCCCGGCAGTGCAAATAGTTTCGACATGTTTGCAGTGAGGGTGAGATCTATGGTGGGCATGTTACAGCCTCTAGGGCAAGAAGGGGCAGCAGAACTTGCCTGCGCATCACATGTACAATGTTTGTTGAGCAAATTACCAGCTGAATTTGTATCCAGCTATGCAAGACATGCTCGTGCAGTGCACCCAAATGCCCATTATAATTTAGTCGACCTCTCGATATGGCTCCAAGGAGAAGCCGAGTGTCAAGCAGTGGCAGCGCAGGTTGCACACCTCCACATTGCCACCACTGAACATCCAGGAAGAGAATACAGCCCAAGAAGAGCATACAGACCAAGAAGAGAGTACAGCCCCAAAAGAGAATACAGTCGGAGACCAACGTTTTCCTCATCAGCAACCATACTCCATGGTGCCCATTCCAAAGCAGCCCGAGGCACATTTGCCCAAGACAAGGCCAGGCCTAAATTATTTAGATGATGTGTAGATTATTTAGTCTTTTTTTCAGTTACTGTAACACAGACTGGCTAACAGATGTTGGCCTTCCTCATCACTGAGGTCTTTATTCAGGCTAAAGGCAGCTGCGGGTCAACTATAAGGTGAGTCAGATAATAATGATAAAACTGTTGTATTTCTTGTGTAAATACTGCTGTTGTTGCGTTGCTGGTTTATATCGTGTGTTGTGGTTTTGTCGCTCCTGGAAAGCGCTCTTTACTTCATCTTCCACTCCATGTCAAACTGAAATTAAATTAGTGTTTGCTCAGGATTCAGTATAAAGGTCCTCCATTGTTTTGACTTGTGTACTGATTTAAATAAATTATAGGCCTGATTAATAATAATGAAAATAATAATATATTTTATTTATATAGCACTTTTAATGAAACTCAAAGACACTTCATAGATAAAAACATGATAATAAATAAAAAACAACACCTAACCTAAAAGAAGACATAAGTGTCACTGCATTGATATTGACACTCCTCACAAATACAGTTTAATATTTGAAAAGTAATTTACTAAATGAATCCCCATGTGGTGGCTGTGATGCACACACAATAGTACCAGGGTCTGAAATTCAGTTTTTTTTCCCCTCACCTGCCAATGTGACAGGTCACTGAGTACTTCTTAGTTTTTTTGTATCTGTCACTGCTGAAATCTATCTAGGACGCTTTAAAATTGTAAACCTGAGTCAGTGGTACCAGACGCTAGCGCTGGGAAGATTCTCTCAGTGTTGAAGCAGTTATTGTTGATTCAGAGGGCGACCTTTCTGCCAGGATGTTGTATCCTTTAATAATTTCTCATTGTTCGTTTTCAGGTGAGCAGCTTACTATATCACAGTATATACTGATATAAATTACATATACTGATAGAAGGATTTATCATCTAATGGACTGGAACAATGCAAGAAGGAGGAAAAATAGTGTCCATTTATTAGCAAGAAGTAAGTGTTTCTGTGAGGAGAACAGTGGAAGGACAGCAGGGTCAAAGATATTATGAAATGAAAAACTACTTATTTATCATCTTAGAAGTGAAAGAGCTTCAGAGCTGTAGATTGTGCAAAAGCCTGTTTTACATGTGGACTGTTGGAGGTGTCAGTGTCCACTAGATAGAGCTCTTGTTCAGTTAAAGGAGGAGCTGAAGTGTGTAAATGTTCAGTGAGGAGCTGTCAGTTTTTTTTTTACAGAGTTTTGGTGTTTCCTGTCACTGTGGGCCTCAGAGCACAGTAGTACACAGCAGAGTCTGACACTTTAGCTGAGATGATCTCCAGATCAACATCTTTCTCTGCTTTGTTAATGTGAGCTGAGAAACCAGAACCAGTTGGATGAATCGATCCTCCCTTGTTGATGTAGAGCAGAAATCTGGTCTGGATCTCTGGTATTGTCGGTACCACTGGATATTGCTGATAGCTCCTTCATATTTACAGGTCAGGTTGATGTTTCTGCCCTCTGCAACATGTTCTTCAGTACTTTGTGGCGTTATGCTGTTCATGGAACCCAGGGCTGCAAAATGAGGATTATTCATGTCAGTTAGTCTGCAAGAGATTCTGACATCAAGAGACTTTTTCTCTCCTCTCTGATCATTTAGAGATAAAACACCACCAAATGTCATTTTCTATCCTATAAAGTGTTCCCTTCCACAGATAAAGCTGTAGTTGTGAAATGTGTGGTTAATCCAGCAGGTTAAATGAGACGTTGATCTCTGTTCTAACACTCACCTGTAAAGGTAAAGAAGAGTAAAAAGAGGTAAAGCAACACGTCTTTGGAGTTGTTAAAGCCAAACAGACAGCAGATGAGTGATGTTGTTCCACTGCAGTAGAATGAAAGAACTAAACAGCCTCTCTGCTGCACAGCCCTTCTCCTCAACATCAAGCTGACTGGGCTTTTAGTTCCTCAAACATTTCTGCTCTGGAGACACAAAGAATCTCATTGGTCGAGTTAAACCTCAGTGGGTGTGGCCAGAGAACTCTTCCATCAGCGTTCAATCCATTCACATTATTTGGACGTCCAGGAGACGTGTGCTTCTGGGAAACTGATCATCAAGAAACTGTAATGTACTGTCTGAATAAAGTCATTTTAGCTTAGCTTAAGGGATAACACAGCAGTAAAAGCATTATTTATTGCACATGAATAATAACTGGGAAACACAGTCAGCTCACACTAAAGCACATGATGCATCAATTAAGTGATTATTAGGGGTGGAACGGGTCACAAGATTTACAGTCTGGTACGTTTTCAGTACAATAGAGAAAAAAAGAAATGCTAAAAATATTTTCTTTTTTTCATTTATTTTGAAAGTTTAACATTCAACAGTTGATCGTTGGCCATAATTGAAAACAACAATTTGAAAACAAATAATGCTGTTAACAGTTTAGTGAGCAGTTATTAGTGATGAAGTGATGACGTCCAGATTTGAACAAAAAAATGATTGACAAAAAAATAATAAAACATATTTGACAAAAAAAAAATCCGTAAAAAAATACTTGATAAAATATAATACGAAAAAAATATTTGGGAAAAAATAAATGTTAAAAAAATACTTAACAAATAAATACAAGAAAAAATTGACCAGAAATAATACAAAACAATATTTGACAAAAAAATAAATATTCAAAAAATTCTTGAAAAAATAAATACAAAAAAACTTGACAAAAAAAATATTTGACCAAAAAATAAATATTAAAAAAAAAAATACTTCACAAATACTACGAAAAAACATTTGACAAAAACAAAATCCGAAAAAAATATTTGACAAAAAAATAAATAGAAAAACAATATTTGACAAAATAATTATTAACAAAAAAAATACTTGACAAAAAAAAAAATTGAAAATAAAAAATCCGAAAAAAATGTTTGACAAAAGAAAATACAAAAAAGAAAAGAATTCTTGATGAAAAAAAATGACTTGACACAGAAAAATACTGGGGAGAAGGACTCTCTGTCCAGTCCGGTTTTGTTTCCTTCTGAACTCATGAGGGGAAACAATCTAGACTGGATCATCAGCTCCTATTGAAGTGTAACAGAGTGTGACTCCCTCTAGTGGACGTTTCCGGAGTATTGTGTTGTCTTTGCTCCAAAGGTTTTTGTACAGAGTTTTGGTGTTTCCTGTCACTGTGGGCCTCACAGCACAGTAGTACAAAGCAGAGTCTGACACTGCAGCAGAGGAGATGTTCAGATGGATTTGGTTCTTATCCACTTCAATCTTCAGTCCAGTGATTGGATGTTTCATTATTGTTCCTGATCCTAAATGGTAGATGATGAACTCTGGTGGTTTTCCTGGATATTGTCGATACCAGTAAAACTCATCACTAGTTTTCAGTTCAGAGTATGTGTAGGAAAGAGTAACAGAGCTGTCTTCTAAACTGGACTCTTCATTCTTGACTGGAGTGAATTCTTCACAGCTGACACCTGAAGGAAGAGACAACTCTGTTATTTATTATGTTACAAAACTCTCAAGAAATGAAAAAAACATTCATGAAACACTGGAGTTAAAGTTCTTTTTAAAACAGCAGAATATAGCGTACCTGTTAGAATAGTGACAAACAGTAGAGAAAGTACATAACAGTCCAATGAGAGCATGTTGAATGAAGGTAATGTTGATGGTTGTGTATTGAACTCTGCTGAATATAGAAGTTCCTCTCTCTTCTATAGTTCAGTAACATCTTAGCTCCTCCCTGAATCTCTCCGTCTCCTCTTAGATCTGGATTTTCACGTCTCTCAGTTCCACTTCCTCCTGGTTAACACACTGGTAGCAGCATTTTGGACCATCTGGAGGAGGGAACCTCTTCTTTTTCTGGTGTTTTCTTTATAAGAAGAGTTACAGAACAGTAGCTGTGATGATATAAAGGATGGATCACCTCCATAAGTAGAGACAACATTATGTCAATACAGCTGATGATGAAAGGAAAGCTCAGCTTCAAATATTATCCCAGACTGATTTTGGTCATGTGTGGGCACATGCTTATGTTCACACACCTATGCACATGTACATGGCCATATGCACACCCAGAGCCACGTTCACGTCTAATATATTGTTGTTTGCACTCAGATATATTGTTGCTCCTGCTCAGATATATTGTTGCTTGTGCACAGATATATTGTTGCTTGCACTCAGATATATTGTTGCTTCCGCTCAGATTTATTGTTGTTTGCACTCAGATATATTGTTTCTCCTGCTCAGATATATTGTTGCCTGCACTCAGATATATTGTTGCTTCCACTCAGATATCTTGTTGCTTCCGCTCAGATATATTGTTGCCTGCACTCAGATATATTGTTGCTTCCACTCAGGTATATTGTTGCTTCCACTCAGATATATTGTTGCTTCCACTCAGATATATTGTTGCTTGCACTCAGATATATTGTTGAGCAGTTATTAGCGATGAAGTGATGACGTCCAGATTTGTGTCTTTGAAACGTTAAATTCTGAACTGATATTTCCGGTTTCATTGTCAGAAACATCCATACCTACGAGAGTTGAACGGAGCAGAATAGCAGCCAGTTTTTTTCCATGTTGACAGACGTGAAATGTTGTAACTGAATGTTCAGTATAAAAAAGTTTAGTGAGATGTGTTTGGTCTGATATTCACAGCTGGAATCAAACAGTTCTCTGTCATGAAGCCACCTGTGCAGTCAGGAGGAGACTCATATTCAAATAAGTTTCATCTCTAAAGGTCTTCATCACAACTGACTCATGAGGGGAAACAATCTAGACTGGATCATCAGCTCCTATTGAAGTGTAACAGAGTGTGACTCCCTCTAGTGGACGTTGTTGAGTATTGTGTTGTCTCTGCTCCAAAGGTTTTTGTACAGAGTATTGGTATTTCCTGTCACTGTGGGCCTCAGAGCACAGTAGTACACAGCAGAGTCTGACAGCTGAAGCTTCTGGATCCTCAGAGGAACTGATGTCTGTTTTATTCTAGCATCAAATCTGTCTTTCTGGAACTCTGCAGCTTTATCTACGTTGTTTGAGAAACTTTTCAGCATGTACTTTGGGAAATCCTGAACTTTCTGTTTGTACCAGAACAAATAGGGAAATTTGTCACTGGTGTTAAATGTACAGTCCAGTTTAAGTGTGTGTCCTTCAGTAGCGATGACATCTTCTGTTGGCTGGATCACTCTGTCTTCTCCTTTACACTCTGGGGAAGAAGAGAACATGCAGAGGAAGAGAAGAATCAATAAAGATGATTGATTAAAGGAGAACAATCAGTAGGTTTAAAGAGATACCTAGCCACAGAGTCACAATCAGAGACATTTAGAATGGTCTGGATTTTCACTGACTGCTGTCTGATGTCACATTAAACCATAGAAGGAGTTCTTTAGAAGCTACTAGATACCAACAGAAATGATGTGTTGTTGCTTCTCTGTATAATGAACATTAAAAGCACTCACAGTTCAGTTACTAGTGAAAAGTGTTGAGAGAGGAGACATGGAGTTGTTTGTATCTTACCAAAGAAAAGAGCAGCAAGAATAATCCACAGCCAATGTTCCATCTCTACAGCAAGGTTTAAATCAACAAGAGAAACTGGCTGATGTTCGACATTCAGTCTGACAATTGTTCTCTTCACAGCAGCACTTCTGATTGACTGAATGGTTGAACACAGTGCACAAGTAGTGCACCTCCTACTGGATAATGTGGCCCTCTAGTGGACGTTGTGGAGTATTGTGTTGTCTTTGCTCCAAAGGTTTTGGTACAGAGTTTTGGTGTTTCCTGTCACTGTGGGCCTCAGAGCACAGTAGTACACAGCAGAATCTGACACTTTAGCTGAGATGATCTCCAGATCAACATCTTTCTGTTTTTTGTTAATGTGAGCTGAGAAACCAGAACCAGTTGGATGAATCGATCCTCCCTCGTTGATGTAGAGCAGGAACTCTGGTCTGGATCCCTGGTATTGTCGGTACCACTGGATATTGTAGATAGCTCCCTCATATTTACAGGTCAGGTTGATGTTTCTGCCCTCTGCAACATGTTCTTCAGTACTTTGAGGCTTTATGCTGTTCATGGAACCCAGGGCTGCAAGATGAATATTATTAAAGTCAGTTAGTCTGCAAGAGATTCTGACATCAAGAGACTTTTTCTCTCCTCTCTGAAAACTTAGAGATAAAACACCACCAAATGTCTTTATCTATCCTATAAAGTGTTCCCTTCCACAGATAAAGCTGTAGTTGTGAAATGTGTGGTTAATCCAGCAGGTTAAATGAGACGTTGATCGCTGTTCTAACACTCACCTATAAAGGTAAAGAAGAGTAAAAAGAGGTAAAGCAACATGTCTTTGGAGTTGTTAAAGCCAAACAGACAGCAGATGAGCGATGTTGTTCCACTGCAGTAGAATGAAAGAAATAAACAGCCTCTCTGCTGCACAGCCCTTCTCCTCAACATCAAGCTGACTGGGCTTTTAGTTCCTCAAACATTTCTGCTCTGGAGACACAAAGAATCTCATTGGTTGAGTTAAACCTCAGTGGGTTTGGCCAGAGAACTCTTCCATCAGTGTTCAATCCATTCACATTATTTGGACGTCCAGAAGACGTGTGCTTCTGGGAAACTGATCAACTAGAAACTGTAATGTACTGTCTGAATAATGTCATTTTACCTTAGCTTAAGGGATTACACAGCAGTAAAAGCATTATTTATTGCACATGAATAATAACTGGGAAACACAGTCAGCTTATACTAAAGCACATGATGCATCAATAAAGTGATTATTAGGGGTGGAACGGGTCACAAGATTCACAGTGGTACGTTTTTGGTACATTAGCGAAAATAAACAAAATGCAGAAAAATATCTTTTTCATTCATTTAGAAAATTTAACATTCAACAGTTGCTCACCGGCCATAATTCATAGTGTAACAGTTAAAACAGTAAAATACTGGAGAGAAGGACTCTCTGTCCAGTCTGGTTTTATTTCCTTCTGAACTCATGAGGGGAAACAATCTAGACTGAATCAAGCTCCTATTGAAATGTAACAGCGTGTGACTCCCTCTAGTGGACGTTGTGGAGTATTGTGTTGTCTTTGCTCCAAAGGTTTTTGTACAGAGTTTTGGTGTTTCCTGTCATTGTGGGCCTCACAGCACAGTAGTACACAGCAGAGTCTGAAACTGCAGCAGGGGAGATGTTCAGACGGATTTGGTTCTGGTTCTGATCCACTTTAATCTTCAGTTCAGTGATAAGACTATTAATTATGCTTCCTGTTCCTGAATGGGAGATGATGAACTCTGGTGTTTTTCCTGGATAATGTCGATACCAGAAGAAATTATCACCACCAGTTGGTTGTTTCGAGTATGTGTAGGACAGAGTAACAGAGCTGTCTTCTAAACTGGACTCTTCATTCTGGACTGGAGTGAGTTCTTCACAGCTGACACCTGAAGGAAGAGACAACTCTGTTATTTATTATGTTACAAAACTCTCAAGAAATGAATCCCAGTTATGAAACATTGGAGTTAAAGTTGTTTTTAAACAGCAGAATATAGCGTACCTGTTAGAATAGTGACAAACAGTAGAGAAAGTACATAACAGTCCAATGAGAGCATGTTGAATGAAGGTAATGTTGATGGTTTGTGTATTGAACTCTGCTGAATATAGAAGTTCCTCTCTCTTCTATAGTTCAGTAACATCTTAGCTCCTCCCTGAATCTCTCCGTCTCCTCTTAGATCTGGATTTCACCTTCTCTCAGTTCCACTTCCTCTACCTCTAACAGGTTTCACTACTGTTGGATACAAATTAATGTTTTTGTAGTGTTGAGTATATTCAGTCATTTATCTTTATTGGTTTTGTTGTAAGAGTCTAGACTGGATCATCAGCTCCTGTTGAAGTGTAACAGAGTGTGACCCCCTCTAGTGGACGTTGTGGAGTATTGTGTTGTCTTTGCTCCCAAGGTTTTTGTACAGAGTTTTGGTGTTTCCTGTCACTGTGGGCCTCACAGCACAGTAGTACACAGCAGAGTCTGACACTGCAGCAGAGGAGATGTTCAGATGAAACTCTTTAGTAGTTTTGTCATGTGTAAAAGACAACCCTGCTTTTTCCTCTGAATACTCCGTGATGAAAAGCTGTGGAGATGAACTGGACTTGTGTTGATACCAGTAGAGGTTTTCCACAGAGCCTGAATATTTGCAGGAGAGAGTCACGTTGTCTCCTTCCAACGCCGGCATTACTTCTTTAAACGGTTTCACTAAATCCTCCGAGGATCCTGAAGAGACCAAAGAGAGATTTCACCAGGACATTTGTATTTCTTTAAACTCACTTTAATGGTAGAAGTTGACTTACCTGGATGAAATGTGAACATCATCATCCAAACTAAAAAGAGCTGCATTACTTTCACTTGTTGTGAATGAACACTAGAGATAACACAGCAGCTCTTCACTGCCAACATGAAGCTGTTCATATTCAGCTGTGGAGCTCTTCCTCCTGCTGTGGTCTGTTTACATCATCATCATCATCGTCATCATCATCATCATCAACATCATCATTAGACTGAACAACGTGATCTCATCCCTACTCGTCAATCCTTTAATTTCATTTTCATTTGAAAAGGGACAATGTACATTAATGAACATTCAAACAAATGTACATGTAGCTGAGTAGAATAATATTAAAAAATATAATAATAAAAATAATACAATAGCTAAGAACATACGACATTGGTGAAAAGCATATACAGTACAGTTAAACAACATGAGCAGATAAAGTCCAAGTACATATAAAGATGAGATAAAAAATAGCATCAGTAACGACATTAGTGGTTCTCAACATGCCATTTTCTTAATATTGAGATGTTGTTTTGTAGCTGCTACTGTATGGTCTGATCATCAGCCACGACCTGAGTGATCACACTCTACGGTCTGATCATAAGCCACGACCTGAGTGATCACACTGTACGGTCTTATCATCAGCCACGACCTGAGTGATCACACTGTACGGTCCGAACTTAGCTGATAAAGGGAAGATTAGATGTAGGCCTGTAATTACTGAAGATCTTTTAATCTAGACGTGGCTCCTTTAATAGAGGCTTCATTTATCAGGGATCATTGTGTGTCTAGTAATATGTCCTCTGGATCAAACTGTCATGTTGTGTGAACCAGTTTGAGCTTTAAGGGTAAAACAGCAGTGGAGAGAAAGAAGAGCTTCAGTGGATGATGATGGTTGAGTTGGAGCATTTGTTGTGTTATCGTCTTAAAGTGTGACAGAGTGTGACTCCCTCTACTGAACGTTGTGGAATATTGTGTTGTCTTTGCTCGAAAGGTTTTTGCACAGAGTTTTGGTGTTTCCTGTCACTGTGGGCCTCACAGCACAGTAGTACACAGTAGAGTCTGACACTGCAGCAGAGGAGATGTTCAGATGGATTCGGTTCTGGTCCTGATCCACTTTAATTTTCAGTCCAGTGATTTGATGATTAATTATAACTCCAGTTCCTGAATGGGAGATGATGAACTCTGGTGGTTTTCCTGGATATTGTCGATACCAGAAGAAA
>CAKAOJ020000473.1:0-142500 GCA_916701645.2 Sebastolobus alascanus
TGTTATTTAGACAGATTCTGTGTGAAGACATACCAAAATATGCAATACTTATCCTCATTTGTCAGTTTTAGCTGATGCAGTACATACTGTATCTCTCTTACACACACACACACACACATACTTCTTCATGTATCAGTGACAAATGGGCCATCATACAGTAGCTGATATGCAAAACATTAATTGTCCTCACTGCTGGAGAACTTCTTTATTTCAACCGTGCTGCCTATTTGCCTTAATTCTAAGTGCAATTAATTTCATCAAGTATACAATATGCAGACAAATAAACCAAAATCGGTTTAAATATTTGCTAAATCTTGGCCGTGTGTTTTCCTTATTGTCAACAAATGCCATGAAAAGACCAAAACCTATTAAAAGTTGAGCTTGTGTTTACAACATGAGAAGACGTGTACATAATATGTTTGGCGTTCAAGTGGTTAAGTCGTGAGAACACCGCTGCTAAGCAACGGCAATGTTAACGTTACTGTCGGCGTCTAGAAGCCACAGAGGCTAACAATTTAGCAAGCTAGCAAGTGGGGAACGTAATGCAGGAAATGCGAAGGCATAATGACAGAGGAAAAAGATGAGGCTGTTGGGAATATCAACATTTTCCTCAGACCTATTATAAAATTACGAAGAAAAACAATATCCGATTAAAATTACAATATATTAACTTATTATGTACCGAAAAATGAACTTCCATGGCTTCTGCCATTTCTGATGTCAACAAACACGTCACAACTCGTGAACTCGGAGCTTTCAGAAACTTTCCACTTACGAGGTTGTGAATACCACAAGAGGTGGGCGTTCATGTGGACTCTTCTCGTGAACACGGTTAACACGACCCCATTTGAAGGCTTCGACACTCACCAGCGCACCAAAGCTGTGGCTGATAGTTGTCCACAACAAATGCACTATTTTCTCCAGTTTGTGTAACATTTGCTTAAAGCTGCAGTGTTTTAGGAAATTACTGAGCCTTTAAAAAAAACAAAAAAAACACTAGAATAACCAACTCGCAGTTGCACTCCTCCGCCAACCAGTGAAGTTGCAGTTTATATCCATGTCTGTCCAAAATGTCATCACTTTATCATTTTATCCTGTTAGACGTGTATGAAATTGTCACAATTAGCGTATGAATTCTTGAGTTATGGCCAAAAAACGGGTTTCGTGAGGTCACAGTGACCTTTGACCACTTAAGTCTAATCAGTTCATCCTTGAGTCCAAGTGGATATTTGTGCCTAATATGAAGAAATCCCCTCCAGGTGTTCCTGAGATGTCGTGTTCACGAGAATGGTACAGACGGACGGTCGGACGACCCGTAAACACAATGCCTCCACGGCTGTCACCGGAGTGGAGGCATAAAAATGAAACTATGGCTTCGTCTGAAATCGCATACTATGCACTGCATTCTCAATAGGTGTACTATCGTTCAACATACTTTTGTGTGAATAAACAGTGGTATGTGTCTTTTTGGACGCACTGAGCAGTAATTTACGTCGTCACTTCCTGAGAGCCTTCTTGCTGGTTGGAAACGTGTAACCATGGTAACCCGTGCCAACCTCATGAGACCAAAATGACGATTTGTGAGGATCAAAGTCTGAGCGAGTTTTAAATATATATTACGCCTAGCAAAGTGAAATCTTATACTTACAGTTAAATTGAAGCTTTAATGATGTTACAGAGCAGTCTGTAAACGTCTGTTACGAACGTTGTCGTCGCGACGGCATTGCATTGTGGGATATTTATGCTGCCGTAGTGTCCAACATTGCAAACCGTAATATTTCACCGGGAATATTATGCAATTTGCATACTCTTGGTTTCATACTGAGGTTTTGGTCATACTTAAATAACTAACATACTGTTTTAGCGTACTTAATATCATGTTAGTATGGAATTTCGTACACAACATATATATTTGTGACCCATTTTTCTAAGATTAACATCTGTAATAGCAACAAATGGGCTTGGGGCAGAGTGTCACAGAAAGGCAGGAGAGATCAGAGTACTGAGAGACAAACTTACACATTACTCATTTTGGTGTTTTCATGGGATTTTGTTGAAAGTAAGACAAACTAGAAAGTCACCAGCCTCACCCTTTAAACTTCAAATCTCTTCTTCAGTTCAGACACTCTGATTAGAGGCGTGTCTTCCTCCTCATGTCCCTCTGAGCCTTTTTTCTCTTCTGAGTCACATGGCGGGCGCGTTTGTCCGTCCTCTCTGCTCCGAAGCATGTTGCAAGGTCTCCCAGGTTCAGCCAGTTCCCTGATCCTGGACTTCACCTGAAAGCCCTGGCTATGCGCCTGAGAATGGAAGCGTGCTACAGCAGACAGCACTTTCGTAGGAGAAGGGGTTGGCCTCCTCTCCTGCTCCTCTTTCTTCACTGCTTCTTCACTGCTTTTCTCTTGACCTGCTGGAGGTTTAGGGTCAACGATGAGACTCCGAGGCTCAGGAGAAGCTGTGGATTTCAGATTGTCCTCCTCCGCAGCGTTGGGATGATGGGGATTCAGTTTGTTTAAAGTCACCTCTTCACCTATGTCCTCCTGCTTCTCTTTTCCCTCTTCTTCTCTTGCTTCACCTCTCTGCATTTCATTTGTCCCTTTCTCCACGTCTTGTTCCTCAGCTACCTCCTCACTCTGATTTTGCTCGTCTTCCCTCTTTTCTTTCAACCCTTCATCCTCTCGCTCCTCAGTCATTTCCTTCACAGGGTCCTCTCCTAAACTCACTCTCTTGTCTTGACCCTCTTTCTTCGTCTCTTCCTCTAACTTCACTCCCTCAAAGTTATTTCCGTCGTCTATTTCTTCTTCCTCTTGGTTCCCGTTTATTCCTACCTTCTCTTCTTCCTGTTTCTCTCTGACCTCCCTCTGACTGCTTTCTTGCTCCCCCATTTCACACGCTGCCAGCAGACTCTCTGTCTTCACCACCTCTGGTACGCTAGTGTTCAGGCACAGCCAATCGGAGTCCTCCGTCAGATCTGACAACTCCTCTGTGGTTTCCAGATTCCAGCTGTGCAGGCTGCCACTGCCGCTGATGGACAGAGACAGGCTCTCCTGACTGGGGTTGCCTGGAAAACCGACCTGGAAAAACAACACAGCCGATGTAAGACCAGAAATCACATTTGTGTGTGTGTGTTTGTCTGTCAGTTCTTCATCTTCTTACCTTCGTGATATAGTCATGGCTGTCCGGTCCAAACAGATCCAGGCTGCGTGTCCCGTACAGCAGTCCGCGCTCGTGGGAGCTCCGGGAGCTGAGCGTGTCAAAGATCTCCCCCAGCAGATCCATCTCCTCCGGGTCACACAGCAGCGAATCTTCCCCCTCTTCTTCATCCTCCTGGGGCTCAGAGTCCGGCTCGACCACGGGCCCAGACACAGCTCTGATAACAAACAAGGAATGGCACAAACAACAAAATACACGCTGCATATTCTTATTTTATTCCCGGGGTTTTTCCACATTTCTCCATCTCTCAGTTTCTCTCCGACTCTCACCCATCCCATGTGTCTCCAGTGTCCTGCATGTCCCCCTCGTCTCCAGGAGACCTAAGTTTGAGAACAGGCCGACGGGGACGTGACTGACATGAGGCAACATAGAGTAACAAAGCAAAGGGATAGCAACACAACATTCATGACAGGTGTTGGGGTGAACCACAATAACGCGATAGAAATGGAGCAATAAAGGGTGCAAAATAGCACAAAGAAGCAGTGCAGGACAGTAGAGTAAGAAGATTAGGTGTAATAAGGAGGAGGATACGTATCTGTTCTGATTCTATAAAATATTCAATATAGATATGAGATTGTTTTGAGACAGATCTCACCCTCCCGAAGTGTTGTGTGATTGGCAAGCGATTCTGCAAGCAGTCAGATTGGGCACGGCGGTGCGACACAGATCCTCCTCTCTGAAGGGCGTGGTCTTCATTGTGGGCCTGCATCACACACACACACACAAACACACACACACACACACACACACACACACACACACACACACACACACACACACACACACACACACACACACACACACACACGTACACACACACACACAAGGAACAAGTATTATAGTAAAAACACAACAGAATTGGATTCAAGCGAAGCAAAACGCTAACCCACCTTGTGCATCAACAGGTTTTTCAAACCAGACTTGGCAAGACCTTTGGCCTGGGAGAGATAAAAATCATTATCAGTTGTTTTTGGTTATGTGGACTGAATTCACTTGCCCTCTTCCCGGCAAAAGAACACCTTGGCTTGTACTCACCCTTATGTTTGCTTTGGACTTCATGTTAAGGATGAGCGCTCCTCCCCCTTTCTGTCAAAAGTAAAAGTGCATCTGTGTCGCACTTTTCAACAAGACAGGAACAAACTTCACACTGTTTCATTAAAGATTCAAAGAACTTACCTTTAAATTCCCAACTAAATGTTGATAAGATTTGCTTCTACCTATAAACGGACAGAAACACAATGGGAAGAGGATAAGTGGTAACTGGTAAGTGAGTAATAGGAATTTTCACACCCACACAGATACACACCTGCAGCTGTTTCACACTTCAAGATCTCCTCCTCAAAGAGATCATCTGGTTCCTTCTCTTTGTTCAGAATATCCAGGCGGCAATCAATGAACTAAAAGAACCCAAATATTTGATCATTTTTTAAATCATTTGATCAAAATATATGTATAACATGAAATTTACTTGGTCCCACTGACTTCTCAACTGATTTATCAGTTATTTTATCAACCAACATACAGTTCTGTGGCTTTAATCTTGTAAAACATATAAATACCAGGTCTGATTTAGCAACCAACACCTAGTCCATTATATCTGCATCAAAGGATGTCAAAGACATTTAATAATAGCCAGCTACAACATTTCACTTCAACGCTCTGCCCAACAAGCCCTTCAGCAGTGTTGTAATTGCAGTATGTGTCCAGCAGAGGGCAGTAAATAACGGGAGGCACAGCACGTACCTGTTTGAAGGACTGTAAATGAATGGCACTCTGTAGGAACTGCCTCATACTGGCAGACTTGTGATCTAGAAACAGTTCCTCACTGAACCACATCTCACCCTCCTGCAAAGAGAGAGATACAGAGAGAGAAAGGCACAACAAAAGAGAAGAATGAGTCCCAAAAATAAACACAGGCATGTAGAGCTGCCTATAGAAATGACCAAATACAAATGCAAGGAACACAAAACATTTTAAAAAACTATTAATTATTTACTCCACTGTTGTTGTTTCTTTTATTATAGGAAATGTAAACGTCCCATGTGTAGGATCTTATGGCAAGCCGTTTTAACATTTAATAGCTAAGTTTGACTATCCGGAATTAACATTAAAGATATCCACAACCGCATTTTGACTAGTCGTAATTACATTGTGACTTCTTGAGAATTCTTATTCAAGATATCTGTAACGTCACTGTGACTAGTCAAAACAACAGTTAGAGTTATCTGTAATTCAGTACTGACTATCCTAAATAACAGTTACAGATATCTCAAACGTTATTCTGACTAGTCAGAATTGTTGTCATGACATTGCTCATGCAAGGCTTCCCATTGGATATCTGCCCAACAAAGCATCTGAACAGTGTCAGCAGAAGCTTTTGCTAACTTGGATAGTTCAGTTAAGTTGGAAAGATATTCACAGATTCAAACTTCCGGGGTCAATAACTCATAAGCGAAACATTTTTAAAACACAAACGACGGCTCCTTCTAACCGTAGTGAGGTAGACAACGAACTACAACCTAATTTGAATCGAAACCAGCCGTCTTCCGAGCTGGACACATGACATCGGGGTCTATGTGCAGCCGGCTGTGAGGCGAGTGGTCAGGGACCGCTGTGGATAAGAAAATGCCATGAAATAGAAAGAGCTTATCATCAAGGAATTTGTGGCCAACGAAAGCTTTGTTCGCTAGAGGGTTGTGGTAGATATTTACTGCTATAGATTTATTGTCTCCAGATACACTTTATAAACCCATACTGCTGCAGTGCAGCGCCATTGAATTCAAGTTATCTGTAATTGCATTTTGACTATCCGTAACTCCAGTTAGAGATATCTACAACGTCATTTTGACAAATCATAATTCCAGTTCAAGATATCTATAACGTCATTCTGGCTAGTTAAAATTGAATTTAAGATATCTAAAAATGACAATGTAGATATCTTGAATTGAGGGGAATTAAAGATATCTTGAACTGGAATTATGACTAATCAGAATTAAATTGTAGATATCTGAAACTGGAATTACGACTAGTCCTAATTCAGTTGCGGATATCCGTAAATCACATTGCGGATATCTGCAACTGAATTGTAGAAATCTGTAATGACATACCCCAATAGTAGTTTGACTCGTACTAGTCAAAATGTAATCACAGATATCTAAAATTAGAGTTTTACCGAGTCAAAATAGAATCAGGGATATCTTGTATTAGAGTTTTGACTAGGCAAAATGACATTGGAGATATCTCTAATGAATATCCTGTCTAGCTATTAAATGTTAAAATGGCTTGCCATAAGGATCTGGCGGTATCTAGCGGTGAGGTGAGGAGATTGAAGCCTCTCAGGGTGCCAAGCGTGTTGGGGAGCTACGGTGAACAAGCCAGTAGAGTGAGTGTATATGAGAGAAGTGAGTGGTGAAGCAAGAGAGAGAGAGAGAGAGAGAGCGGTGGCGACAGGAGCGGGTAACGTTATCTGCCCAAGCAGGAAAGTTAACGGAGTTTGGTTTGTCCGTTCTGGGCTACTGTAGAAACATGGCGGTGCAACATGGCGGACTCTGTGAAGAGGACCCGCTCCCTATTTAGATATAAACGGCTCATTCTAAGCTAACGAAAACACAACGATTCTTAGTTTCAGGTTATTATACACTAAAGAAAACATACTTATTATTATCATATTCCATTTCTGCCAATAAATCCCACTAATTGTTACACATGGGTCCTTTAAGTGTTTATAATAAGCCTTTTGAGTGACTGACCTTGTCAGCCTGCAGCGCGTCCTTGTAGCCTCCGAACAGCAGAGCCTGAGCTCTCAGGAAGGCCCTTGAGACACCACAGCCAGGAGATACCGCCTGACGCTTCAAACACACCTTCAGCCCGGACATCTGGAGACATGTTTACATTTATATCTGTGATATAAATCAAGACCAACTGCTGCTGCTCAATAACAATGATGAAGACAACACCTTTCGATTAAGAGAACACGAGATAGAAGTGCAAAAGGTGCTACAGGGAATAAACTTTTTTGTCACTTTGCCTTTGTTAGATCGTTGATTGTATAGAGCGATAGGAAACATGGGAAGAGGGATGAGGGGATTAAATCTAGCAAAAGCCCCTGACCGTGTTCATACCACTGAAACTGCAGCTGACAGGCCGTTTCCATTGCAAGATGTTAAAGGAACTCAAGAATCTCGCTGTGTTTCCATCAGAGGAAACAGGGTCTAAATGTGGTTGCTCTGCCACAGATCCTGGCCCCAAAATGTCCCCCGCTCTGGGGGTAGCACTTTCAGATTGCGCAGGAACTATTGGGACAGAGTTTTTTAGATGCTGGTCATCACTGATTAATCCCAAGTGTCAAGCTGCTACAATGTGTAGGCTGCTGTGTGCAGTATTTATTCACACAATAACTCGGTGGCTGCTTTGTTTCCTCATGTGTTAAAGTCAGTGGGCTGACTCCGGTTCTGAGAAGTGAAGCCAATGCTGAAGTGCCTTAAACTTGCGTTCTTTCTAATATCCAGCAGGGGGCGACTCCTCTGGTTGCAAAAAGAAGTCTGATTGTATAGAAGTCTATGAGAAAATGAGCCTACTTCTCACTTGATTTATTACCTCAGTAAACATTGTAAACATGAGTTTATGGTCTCAATCACTAGTTTCAAGTCTTCTTCATTACAGCATGATGTTTATTTAGTAAATTATGGTCCCATTTAGAGTCAAATAGACCATAAAGCAGGGGATGCTTTAGGTCGTGGCTACCTTGTGATTGACAGGTCGCTACCACGGCGTTGTCCGGTCTGGTTGTTGTCTGTGTTTTTTGTCTTACAGCTTTAACCCTTTCACAGTGTGTTTTCAGTTCATGAAAGTTAATTATAACCTTTTCGGTCGCCTAAAAATGTCTTATTCAGCGTTCGGTTGTACTTAGCTTCACCCAAAAAAAAAAAAAAAAACAAGATGGCGACAGCCAAAAAACAAGATGGCGACGGCCAAAATGCTAATCTCGAGGCTTCAAAACGGCAGTCGACAAACCAATGGGTGACGTCACAGTGACTACGTCCACTTCTTATCGGTTCTTACTTATCGGTTCGTACTTCGGTTCTACAAATGAGGTGTAAATGCAAGCAGGAGTGCACAAAAGGAACTTTCACTTCCTGGTTTATTTCCTGAGTTTAGTTCCTGTGGCTCCATATGTCACCAAATAGATGACAAAAAGATATACAGTATATAAAATCCCACAAACCTACATCAGTATTTATATTTATTACAGTAGACGATGTATTACCACGTCTGAAGGTATCCTTTTTAGGTCGTCAAAGGGGGTTTCCAGAGTATTTGTGTCCACATTCAGAATCACAACTTCCTCCAGCCCACGACTCCTCACCCGCTGTCAGACAGACACAGAGACACAGTATGATCTGTTGGGGTCAAACCTGGGTAGAAGTATTTGAGTGACTGTAGATTGTTTTAATCAGTAGTTTACCTCAGATAGACTGGTGTGGACCCCTATTAGGTAAGGCATAGGTGCACTGTAACCAAATAAAAAAGTGTGAATCCATTGAAAATAGATGGATAGATATAGATGAGATAAATATATTTCTTACCAGCAGTAGTCCAGTAGATGGGATGGCAGGACAGGGATGAAGATGTGTTGCCAGTACATGGGGTATAACACGGCACTGAGTGCGTGCACGCAAGACGTCAGCTACACACAACACAAAATGGACGACTGTTTCAGACAACAACACACAAGACACACAAGCCTTTCTCTGTGGTCTGCCATAGGCCACACATAGTGGCCAATTTATGACTTCGTGGCAGCACAATGGAGATTATTCTAGTCGCATTCAGCAGAAGCTAAAGTGGTTTCTGTCTCCACTGGTGTTAGGTGAATGTTGAGGGGTAGGAGTTGGGGTTAGCCATGTGTCAAATATGGTTAGGGTGAGTTTT
The DNA here is from genome assembly GCA_916701645.2 of Sebastolobus alascanus. NCBI lineage: Eukaryota > Metazoa > Chordata > Actinopteri > Perciformes > Sebastidae > Sebastolobus > Sebastolobus alascanus. Next base: position 9,142 of record CAKAOJ020000473.1, read on the forward strand.
CAGAGAATGAACATGCATCTGCAGACAGATATAGAAGAACAAAATAGAAGAACAAGAATGTGTGTCTCACAGTGCTGAGTTTGCTGGAAAAGATGAGGATGCGTCTCTCAAACAGAATGCTGGCATAGAGCTGGAGCAGGTTGCCCACATCTACTGCCACAATCAGCTCTGTCAAGTTCCTCTGGTGAACACACAGACAGACGCATATCAGTTTGAATGGGCAAAGTGCACAAAACCCCACCTGCTGTATAAGATATAAACACCTGAGTTTAGTTTAATCGTCCATACTCACATTTTCAGGGATGGAAGGGAGACTTCTGGGGTCTGGAGCGATGAAATATGGAACCTGGTCAAAACGAATGAAACAAAAACATTAATTAGAAAACTGGGGAAATGGCTGGCTTCAACATCGTACAGACATGCGTGCATTACAGGTTACAGGATCAGACTTTAGGTTTTCATTCCAAAATTGTGATAATGCTGTTGTTAGATGCAAGCTAATATCTTACTGTAACACGACCTTAAAGTTATAATCCTTAAGATTTTCATGAAATCTAACCCCATTTTTGATAGTATTTATGGCGGCCATTTTTCCTGCAATAGCCATCCAGTGTGTTTACATTCAGGAATTACCTCTCTATATAGAAGTTTTCATTGTTAGTGGCGGAGTCCGCCATTCCCGCACTGGATTCAATTTGCCTTCACTCTCTTTACACCGTTTAAGAGCAGTATTAGCTTACTGCTAATGCAAATACCAAGAATTCTTAGCATTAAATCAGACTTGCTGTTACCACGGTAACCACGGGTGTCGCCAAATCAATCAGGACTGAAATCATGTGGATTAAAAAATATTTCTCTACATTTACACCATAAAATTGCTGCAGCTTTGATTTGATCGGTTGTAAGACAAAACATTTGCTGTAGGGTCAGTGCAGTGCAATCAAGGGTTATTCTTTATGAAAACATACAGTCAACAGTTCCAGACGTCATAAATGGCAGACGTTGGTGCAAATTGGGTTAAGTTTGGCTCAAACAGAGGGATGAGTGACAAAGTTTTAGTCCACACAATCAGGTTTAGCCATCAAGCACAGACAGCTGAAGTTTTCCAGCAGGAGTTAGTCTCGGCCGTTATTCCAGACCACATGAACCCCTGCGGGACTCACCCCCTCTTGTCCCTCTGGGTGTCCAACAGGATGGGACACCTCTGTGCTGACCAATAGCTGCTCTCCCTCAGAAAAAAACACAACACGCTAACCACCGACAGAAAACAGCCATAAAGTCAAGTGTGACTCCTGGTTCTCATTGGATAATTAGAGATTTACCATCTGCAGCGTGACAGATCCAGCTGCCAGTGGTAAGGGCTGCTTGTAGAGCGCAGCCAGCAGCGCCTTCATCTCATTGGTCTGTTGAGAACATGATGGTCGACGTTATGTTAATGACTCATACAAGAGTGTGTGGATGAGAGACTAATAGAGGAGCAGAAAGATTACACACAAGCAATGAAAACTCACCTGTCCTTTTGTGAGGTAATCAGCCAAGTTGTTGAGAAGTTTGTAAAACACTTCAAACCATGGAAGATAACTGCAGTCAAATTGATTAAACATGGTTTTCATTATGATGTTGAATGCATGGTTCAACTTGGCATGAGAATTACTCTTTCAATCCCCCCCCGCTCACACACATTCACACAGATGTTACCTGAGTATGCAAAGGCAGGTTTGTGTGTTCTTGGTGAGACGGCAAAAGCCAAACCGCTGGCATCCCTCAAGGTCAGTCAAAACAAAGGTAAAGTGCTGCACGGCCACTCCCTCCCTCGCTCTGTGCAGATGAATGTAATGAGTGAGAGATGGACATGCAGAAAAACAGACTAGAGATGCAACGTGGAGTAGAGACAGTTTATACTCACCTTTGTATGTCATACGGGAAGCAGAACCTGGGTAATGTTTGGCAAGAGTCCTGGAGAGGGAGAGAAGTGTGTGTGTAAAATGAAAAATGAAAAATCACATAACAAGTGTAAGAGTCTACATGCTAGTGGCTCTGTGAGCCTGAACTTAGGCAAAACACTGCTAACATATTCATAATGACAATGTTAATGTTAGGCAGGTATAATAGCATTAACCACAGATTACAGCTGAGGCAAGGTCAGTAGTTTTGCAGGTATTTAAGTCCAATCCCCCAGGAAGAGCGCTGTGATTTGAAGCAAATTTTCATAGTGGCCAAACCGGGCCAAACCCAAACCATGGAATTACAACTTCCAGGTCGGTCACATGACGCCATTGGGTCCAAAAAGACTTTGGTTGCGTACAAAATTTCATATAACATGCTATTTAGTACGCTAAAACATTATGTGAGATATAGTAGTGTGTCAGAAACCTTAGTATGAAACCAAGAGTACGCGAATTGCATACCATTGCCGTTGAAATATCTCAGTACGAAACACTGGACACTACAGCAGCATAAATATCCCACAATGCAATGCGGTAGGGACGACAACGTTCATTACGGACGTTGACATTTTGTGGACTTTAGATATCTGTATTGATTTGTGCACTTTATATTTGCACTCTTTCCTACTTTGTACAGCTGCTGCAAAAAAATTTCCCCCTGGATATATACAGGTCTATCTTAATAGTTGTTTAGTCTGAACCAAAATGGGGGACCGACCAACATAGTAATCTCTGAGCCACACCGCTAGCATGGCTAAAAGCCATCTACAAACAAGCCACTTCAATCATTTTAATATGACAATACATCCACAAATATTATATCTTTCCAGGAGCAGGAGACATAGGTGGCTATACCTCATCACTGAAGTCCTCTGGAAACTGAAACAGTACACCAGGATCTATAACATTAAAAAGAATGAATGAATGAACATCATACTCCAAAACTCCAAGTCTTGTAAGTGTTTACAAGGCAACAATGAGTGAAATAGATAGAAAATATGTGGCAACATATCATTAAAAAATGGGCAAATTAGATAAATGTTTTAAGTCAATAAAAATAATTTAGCATTTTGAACCCCTTCAGCTGCTCGGACCGTCAGATTATCACAACACGCTCCGATTTAACTCAAGTGAGACTAGACAGGCTGTGTGGTTTTTTGATCACATGACAGGAAGTATGAGAGACTCTCAACTCAGCAGAAACATCTTCATATACACTAGGTCTCATCATCGTTATCATTTTATAGCACCTATGTTGCTTTGTGTTATGAATATATTATATATGAATATGTTTGAATTTTCAGATGGTAGTTACAGATTGTGGTCATGTAGGAAAACGACAAGAAGACGGTGAATAGAGTCACGGGAAGAATTTGAGGAACAATTTGTATCAACTTCTCTGTTGCTGACAAATCGCTCTGCACGTCTAAACAGACCTATAACAGACAACACACACTTCTAGTACTCCAGAGAGGCTGAAACACAAGCTGGGAATCACAGTAATTTCAAACATTGGCCCAGATTTGCTACAGGAAATGAAGACTCACCTTTGTCTCTGGCTACGGGACAAGTTGCTTCAAAGAACCAGTAGAAGGTTCGCTCAGGGTTTTGTCTGATAGGAAAGAGATTCACAGCAGCACTGATGTGAGATTCTCCCTACAGTGTGTTACCAACCAAAACATGTCCACAGTAATACCGAGATATTCCAGTGAATCAGCCCAACATTTATCACATTACTTAGATCATCATTTCACAAAACCAGAAGATTTTGCACTCAGGATGTTATGAAAACTGCTGTTAAAGACAAAGGTAAACTGTGATATATCTAGAGAGAGTTACGTCCAGTGGTGGAATGTAACTAAATACATTTACTTAAGTATTGTACTTGACGTACTTGTACTTTACTTGAGTATTTCCATTCTATGCTACTTTCTACTTCTACTCCATTACATCTCATATTGTGCCTTTTACTCCACAACATTTATTTTATAGTTTAGTCTCTAGTTACTTTGCAGAGTGAGATAATTTATACAAAATATCATTCAACTGCTAAATTATGATGTATTACTATATATTATCTACCCAGCAATATATAAAATAGTTCAAATCAGCTCCAGATTTACCAGCTGCAACATTAACACATTAGTCTATCAGTAATTATAACACAATTTTAGAATATATATTATTCTGAAATAGGCCATTCTGCATAATGAGTACTTTTACTTTTGGTACTTGAAGTAGGCCAATTTATTGATGCTAATAAGTTTGTACTTTTACTTAAGTAGAATTTTAAATGCAGGGCTTTTACTTTTAACAGAGTATTTCTACACTGTATTGTTGCTACTTTTACATAAGTAAAATACTGGTATTTCTTCCACCACTGTTGAGTGTGATTACATAAAAATATTCAAAGGTTTGTCATGAACATTTTCATGTCTATACCATGAAGTGTATGGCAACACATAAAGGGCAACAGGGTTGCTGCAGGAAACTTCCTGTGCAGTTGTGAGAGGAAGTAATAAAAACCACAAGAACAGACTGACGGGCAGAGTGATGATGGAAGTCGAGCAAAAATGACACGATTAACTTACTTCAGTCTGGAGCCCATGCTGTCTGGATGTGTCTGTGTCCATGTGTTTGTCCAGCAGGGCAGAGGTCTTCAGCAGCAGGTGTTATCAGATGACAGCCATACCTATGATCTGATGTAGCGGTGGTGGAAACGGAGGTAACAGCAGTCTGCTCAATCAGCGCAGTCAGAGTGACAGAACACTTCCTGATCTATGTCAGTATGCGTGTTGTGTCAGTGTGTGTATGTGTATATGACGTCTGTTATAAGGCCACCTCTCCAAGCTCTCAGCATTCACACTCACTTCTCTTGTTTTCTGTGTTGATGCCTTTCCCTCAACCTCTATTAACTTTAAAAATGTTCATCTACTTTAAAACTCATCAACCATCAGGTCAAAAGGTAGCCTTTAATTACAAAACACACATCTTATGTATCTGTCCAAGTTGTGTGTCATCTTGGATAATGTCTCCCAACCACTCCACGACGTGCTGCTCAAACACAGGAGTACATTCAGTGCAAGACTCATTCCACCGAGATGCACTACAGACTACATGCACTACTTTTTTTGCACTGTGGTTATATGCTATATATTGCATGCCTTAATGCAAATATTTGTACATATTACATATTTTTGTTTTCTCATTTTATTATTTTTAATTTAGTACTTGTATTACTTTACATATATTTTGTTTATATTGTAGTTTTATGTACATAATTTATATTTTACATACTCCTTTACATGTATTTCTATTTTCTTACATATCTTATGTTTATACTAGGGATGCACGAATACCGATATCGGATCAGATATCGGGCCGATACTGACTCAGATAGCTGGATCGGATATCGGTGACAGTGGGGCCGATCTATTAAATTTGATTCTATGTTTATATACTATATATATTATATACTAATTTGAATTCCTGTTTAAGTTTTGACCAATTTGTTGCTGCATTAAAAAGGTTTACCCTTCAATTGTAATTCATGTTAATTTTGAAGATTTTTTACCAAGTTGCTGGTGTACGATTTATTATTTTGATAATAAATAACAATAAGGTAATTTGTATCTATGTATTTATTTGTTCAATTTTGTTTTACAAAGCAATGTTTAAGTTAAGCCTGATGTTGCCTTACACATAAAAGAATGATCTCAGTCACTTCCACACAGTGAGGTATACAGTTTATTAATTAAACACTGGTATTGGATCGGTTCTCGGCATCGGTCGATACCCAAAGCCCAGGTATCGCTATCAGTACTGAAAAAGTCCGCTAGATGCATCCCTAGTTTATACAAGAGCAACTGTAACGCCCTGGGGATCAATAAAGTATTTCTGATTTTGATTCTGATTCTAATTTGCACCAGCAGCTGCAGGAATAATCAAGTTACAGAAATAGCATTTCTGCTCAGTGACCTCAGTGAGATTTGCATTACAAAAATTCCCCTTCAATCCTCCGCTTTTGATTTCATTTTTCATTCATCTATGCATATAACCAGGAGAACCACTATTGCCTAATCAAGCATAATAGAAAGAGAAACTGTCATTAACACTCACAGCCGTGAGACAAACGGTCTCCACAACAGCAGATGCTTGACGTAGTGTATCAAGAACAGGATCTGTTCGCTTGATTTATATAAAAAGACATACTTTATGTCTTTATATGTCATACAGTCTACATGGAAAGCTGACTGTGATGGTGTGTCTTGCAATTGATCAAATAGACGCGCTTCAAAATCCTCTGCTTTTACTATAAAGACGTATTTCTGACATAACAGAGCATTTGGTGTTACAGTATAGTTATAGTGCATAACTGAGTGAGGCACGAAACTCATAGATCTCATTGCTGCCTCCCAGTGGTGCTCAAGCACAACTGCTTAATCTGTAGACAAAGCAGGTCTCCATTTTGGTTTGCCTTCATACTGTGACATCTAGAGTAAAACTAGAAGATGAATTGCGCATCATCAAAGGTTTTTGTTACTCCGGTTGGTCTATTTCAGTCAAAAGGAGTCTATTTAATACACATGAATATCACGAGTACGGGTTAATTATCTCCTTATATTGGTTGTATTTAATTTTAGAAATGTATTACAATACAAAATGTACTATAAAGAAGAACATCAAACAAACAAGGGGATATTTTTCCAACAAATTTATTTAATTCAAATTTGCGTGGGTTGAACAGTTTTATTGAATACTTGGCCCAGGTACAGTTTGACTGATGGTGATAAATGAACATAAACAGAAAGCTACTGACAAAAGACCACAAGCACACCGGTGTCAGCTACCTCCATACGAGCACCGAGATGGGGGAATCAATTTAGAGTTGTGAATCCTACTCTGGCTGGGGCGAAGGGGACCGACAATGGAAGAAAGAGGAAAGAGTGCAGAGAGAAGAGCAAACAGAAACATTACGGGGATAAGAGAACAGGGAGAGGAGAGGAGCGTGAAACAAAAGTCAGAGAGAGAGAGAGAGAGCAGAGTAGGAGTGAGATAAGTGGATGGATGGTTGGATGGAGTTATGACGAGTGCGGTTGAGAAATGGTGAGTGATTTTAGCCTTAGGCCGCCTCCTCTTCTCCCTCCTCCTCAAACTCGCCCTCCTCGGCCGTGGCGTCCTGGTACTGCTGGTACTCGGACACCAGGTCGTTCATGTTGCTCTCCGCCTCTGTGAACTCCATCTCGTCCATGCCCTCGCCGGTGTACCAGTGGAGGAAGGCCTTGCGGCGGAACATGGCGGTGAACTGCTCGGAGATGCGCTTGAACAGCTCCTGGATGGCCGTGCTGTTGCCGATGAAGGTGGCGGCCATCTTGAGCCCGCGTGGCGGGATGTCGCACACGGCCGTCTTCACGTTGTTGGGGATCCACTCGACGAAGTAGCTGCTGTTCTTGTTCTGCACGTTCAGCATCTGCTCGTCCACCTCCTTCATGGACATGCGGCCGCGGAACACGGCGGCCACGGTCAGGTAGCGGCCGTGGCGCGGGTCGCAGGCGGCCATCATGTTCTTGGCGTCGAACATCTGCTGCGTGAGTTCGGGCACAGAGAGGGCTCTGTACTGCTGGCTGCCTCGGCTGGTGAGGGGGGCGAAGCCGGGCATGAAGAAGTGCAGACGGGGGAAGGGCACCATGTTGACGGCCAGTTTGCGGAGGTCAGCGTTGAGCTGGCCGGGGAAACGCAGGCAAGTGGTCACCCCGCTCATTGTGGCCGAGACCAGGTGGTTGAGGTCTCCGTAAGTGGGTGTGGTGAGTTTGAGGGTGCGGAAGCAGATGTCATACAGGGCCTCGTTGTCGATGCAGTACGTCTCGTCCGTGTTCTCAACTAGCTGGTGGACAGACAGGGTGGCGTTGTAAGGCTCCACCACCGTGTCCGACACCTGGAGGCACAAAACGCAAAGGTCAGCGGGGATAAAAAGCCAGAAAATTAAAAAATAAGCAACAGTGTGACATGATGACTGTACCTTAGGAGAGGGCACCACACTGAAGGTGTTCATGATACGATCGGGGTACTCCTCGCGGATCTTGCTGATGAGCAGAGTTCCCATACCAGAGCCGGTGCCACCGCCCAGGGAGTGTGTAAGCTGGAAACCCTGCAGGCAGTCGCAGCTCTCAGCCTCCTTCCTCACCACGTCCATGACTGAGTCCACCAGCTCGGCTCCCTCTGTGTAGTGGCCCTTCGCCCAGTTGTTACCGGCTCCACTCTGGCCTGGAAGGGAAGGGTTAATTGAATATTACGCCTTATTTATCCTGCCAAAAGGTCTTCAATTAAACTGAAAAATAGTTTCTCTCTAATATGCTGATAATTAAAATGACCTTTCCGTTTCCTATAATAATCAACATGTGTGTGTGTGTGTGTGTGTGTGTGTGTGTGTGTGTGGCTGATCACGTACCAAAGACAAAGTTGTCGGGTCTGAAGATCTGTCCGAAGGGGCCGGAGCGGACAGAGTCCATAGTGCCTGGCTCCAGATCCACTAAGATGGCCCGAGGCACGTACTTTCCACCTGGAACACGCATCATGTGTCAAAACTTATTTTTTTTATTAGAAAAGAAAAGACAGACTATTAGAACACCACGTTCTTGTTACCAGTCCTGACCTGAAGCCTCATTGTAGTAGACGTTGATTCTGTCCAGCTGCAAGTCGCTGTCTCCATGGTAGCTTCCCGTCGGGTCGATGCCGTGCTCATCACTGATCACCTCCCAGAACTACACACAGGTCGATCGATGATGGGTTGGATTAGACAGAAACCAGTTCAGAAAAACTTGCATAACACAGTCTGAATTCATGCACATTTTTTATTTATTATTAAAATAATTAGTCGTACACCAGCAAATTGGCAATAAAATCTTCAAAATTAACAAGAATTACAATTCAAGTGTAAACCTTTTTAATGCAGCATCAAATTGGTCAAAACTTAAAACAGGAATTACAATTCCAGTATATAATGTATATAGTATATACACATAGAATTGAATTTAATAGATTGGCCCCATTGTGACCAATATCCGATCCAGCCATTTGAGTCAGTATCAGCCCGATATCCGACCTGGTATCAGTGCATCCCTACACATTTCGGTGGTGCATTGTGAATGTGAGTGTGAATGGTTGTCTGTCTCTATGTGTCAGCCCTGTGATAGTCTGGCGACCTGTCCAGGGTGTGCCCAACGTCAGCTTGGATCAGGTCCAGCATCCCCCCCCCCCCCCAGCCTCCCCGGCCCCCCCGCGACCCCGAATGGGATAAGCGGTTACAGATAATGGATGGATAATCATTTAGGTCATTTTTAAAAACAAAAAATGCATACTCAGCTGTGCCAGTATTCTGTTTGGAATAATCGATTAATTGAAAGAATAACTGACATATCAATCAATAATAATAATAAAAAAAAATAAATCGTATTAGTTGCAGCCCCAGAATAATATTCTTCAAATGAATCCACCTCAAATCTGTCTCTGATAGATAGATACTTCAGTAGATAGATGGGTTGATCTCCATTGGAAATGAGGCTGCGCCCTTTTTTTTTAATGCAGGGCTGGTAATAAAACACCAGAGTATTAGAATTTATTTTTTCATTGCAATTAAATATGACCTAATATGTGTGTGTTGGAAAAAACTGCATCTGTGCACGGTGTCTGGGCCACACCCCTCTCTCTGTCTCTGACCACACACACACACGCACACGCACGCAGTTTAGGTGTCGTCGTTGATTTTAAGGGCATCAGCCGCGGGGCTGTCTCCGCGCGCCACCGCCCATCCTAAAGGATGCTATTGTGCGCTTCTCTCTTATTATACAACTCTCTCCACTCCACTGTGTGTGCTGACCTATTTAGTATTTCCTGTGGACAACATGGCCTCTTACCAGGCGACACGTAGGCATTAAAACACACTGTCCAACTTGTGATCCATTCACATAAAAACCCGAGTGCAGATGGCAGATGTAACGGATTGTTTTCATACCTTTGCTCCAATCTGGTTCCCGCACTGTCCGGCCTGCAGGTGAACGATCTCACGCATGTTGTCGCAGTGTGCGTGGGGAGTCTCACGGAGAGAAAAACAAAGGGGGGAAGCTCAGCAGACGACGGTGCTCTGGTGGTTCTGCAGTTCGGTTCCTGGGCCCCTCCTGGTTCAGTCGACAGTGCTTGCTGAATGGCGGAGGCTGTGGCTGTAAAGGCTCCTCTCTGTCGTCTCGCCCTTCCCCTTCAGTCCGCGCCTGCGCACTTCGTCCCGGTGCTGCAGCATGACGTCATCTCCATGGCAACGGGGAACCGGGCACGGCCGGAAAATCGGTTCTGCCTGGGCTGACTTGTTGAGAAACCAGCTTGTTTGTGGGGATTGGATGTGGAGATAATACTGGGAGAGGATAAACAAACCGAGATTAACGTTTCTTGTTAAAGCTTGATTCTGCTGACATCAGCATGTGGATGAGTTAACCCCTTTTACCATTCCGACATTTCTTTATTATAAAGGGGTATTAGGGTGGGGGACTGGCAGGGCCGCTGCAAGCCATTTGGGTGCCCTAGGCGTAATTGCTTTGTGGTGCCCCCCTCCCCCCCCCCCCTAAAAAAAAAGAAAAATTAAATAAGTAAAAACAACAAATATTTGTTTCAATATATGTATTTGTAATAAAAAAGAACTGTTCAATTAGTCACACGCATAACGCTTTGTCCACACAGGGAACGTCAGGAGGGCGTGGCGGCTGCCTCGCATAACCGCTGATTCACGGCTGCGTTTCTGCAGCTGCTGCAGCTGCTATTGCCAGCCCTTTCTTTCTACATATAGTTTCCCCTTTCATAATGGCCATTTGTAATTTATATTTATTTTTAGACAGAGAAAGGTTAAGAAACGTGTGGTAATTTGTAAATAATAGTAATAATCCACCATTTGTTATCTTATTTTTATTTTTTATTTTATTTCACTTTATTCTATTCGATTGTATCTCTTTTTAAGGTGTATTGGTGTTGGGACTTGTTGTTTAAGCTACTGGATGCCTAAATTTCCTTCGGGATCAATAAAGTATCTATCTATCTATCTATCTATCTATCTATCTATCTATCTATCTATCTATCTATCTATCTTAAAGCCCCACACTATATTCAAGCCGTGTTCTATGTTCTACAACACTGTCCTGCAAATATTTCAGAATAAAAGCCTTGAGTTAACAAATGAAGGAATTCTGTCCACAGGAAAAAAAACGCTTGAGGGCCTTTATTTTGAAATGAAAGCAGGAAGTGTTGATTTAAAAATACATTTTTACTTTCTTTTTATTGTCCGTCACATATTCTACAGAAACTGTAGTAATGTTGCTGTTATATGTCAATATACAGATAAAAGATCACCTTCACTGTCTGTGACATATTGTACAGATATAGACATTGAAACTGTAGTAATGTTGCTGATATGATGACAATAGATGTCAATAGATCACTTTCACTGTGGCTCGCGGTAAAAATAGGCGAGACCTCGAATCTCTGCTGCACACTTTCCGCATGTCTCACGCTGCTGACACGCGTGAGACATGCGGGCAGTGCGGCTGCTCTCACCTGTCAACACGGACGCAGAAATTAAAAACAACAGGGAACGCAGCCGGCAGGCGCTGCACACGCGGGCGGTCTGGACAAGCCGGCTGGAGTTTGTCAGGCGCAATGGAGCAAACCAAAGGATGATGGAGGAGGGGGGGGCACCGTCATTCGTTTTATTATTTTGAGCAAATTATGTATATCTTTGTATTGCCTATAATGGTCGAATGATGCCAATTGTAGTTGTGCACTTGTGCTTCATCTTAGATTTAAGTAATTCATCATTATGATTATTATGATGATGACCATAATTGAGGTGCCCCCTCTCGCACTTGGTGCCCTACGCACAGCGCGTGATGAGCGTGGTGGGAGCGGCGGTCCAGGGGACAGGAGACGTTCAGGAGTCAACAGTAGATGTCACATAGAAGTGGTGTACATCATGTGAAAGATGGAAACCTGAAGATTTGAGATTTGAGAATTTGAGATGCAGCTCAGCACTGTGTGTCAAGTTCTTCTAGTCATTAATAAGAAATAAAAAATGATTAATAAATGAATTAATCAATTGTGAAAGTGTATAAGAGCGTAGAACATGTTGATATGAGATGTGATAGTGTGCGATGGCCATTCCCATGCTCTATTATGTCTCATAAATTGTAGCAGCAATTTTGGGTTGATACCATTTTATTTGGTGCTAAATTTAACCATTTTTTATCAATCGAGAATTGATAAAAATGGTCAATAAGCCCTCCAAAATACCTCATTAAGACACCAAGACCTTGAGGAACACCATACAAAAATGTAATTCCAAGACTGTTGAGGGACCCCAGTATGCAGAAATATTCAAACACACCATTTTAGAATAGGCAGAAATAACACATTTATACTGCATTCAAAAAACTGCTTGTTTTTTGCCCCAAACTGCATGTGATCATTATAAAGTGGGCATGTCTGTAAAGGGAAGACTCGTGGGTACCCATATAACCCATTTTCATTCACATATCTTGAGGTCAGAGGTCAAGGGACCAAAAATGTAGCGCAACTTCGTAGCGCTATTTAGAAAAATTCAGCCCGCAACAACCTCCGAAAGACAGAATAGAATAAATGTAGGCTCCTCAATTGGTAAAATCCCAATACTAGCCTACTATAGAGGTAATGCTATGAAGCTAATATAACAGTTTTGCATGTTACATTGTCTTTATAGCACAATTTGAGCTGTGATCTGTGGTTATGTGTGTCTGGTTGTGTGGGCCTTCTGTAGGCCTCGTTATTTCCTGGATAAGAAGGAATAATGTTGGCATGAAATGGATTCACCTATGACAAGCAGAGACTTGCATCATATAAACTTACTTTGAATGACATTTCCTTTATTTTGTATTTTGCCGTATTTATTAATTTAGTTTCCTTTTAGACATTTTTTTTGTGCTGCTGTGACACATGAATTTGAGTCTCATATAATGTTATCTTATGGGTAGCCTATGTTTACATGCACACAGCAAAATCACCAGAGTTAAAATTCTAGTGTTAGGCCACTTTAGAGTAAAGTGTTAAGGTACTGGTGTTGATTATGATAGAAAGAGCTCTGTACTGGTGATAAAACATATAGTGTGGGTGTTACATTACAGAGTTGACGGTATTCAACACCTATGAGTGTTGTTTTGAACATCCGGGTATTTGGGCAGGTGCTTGGAGAGGAATTTGACGGCAGCCATTTTCTTTCACTCGCATCAAGCATGGAAAGGACCCGCGTCGAGCATGAGAAGGAGAGACTGGTGAGTATCTCCTTACTAAAGATCACCCTTTTACTGCTATTTTGCTTTAAAATGTGCTTATATTGGCTAGTCGTTTCAATTTTTGGATGCATGATGAAACGTTTTGTATTATTAACGAGTGGCCACCGTCGTACTTTCACGTTAATCAGACATGCCCAGACATGCCCACCGAGGATAATGTTGACGGTTAGCGTCTGTTTCAGTTCATCTTAAGATACAATGGGCTAACGTTAGCTAGCGAAACTCTTTTGGAAAATAGTTTTAAGCTGTTTGGGTCGAGCAAATTGTGCTTTTTAACTGTTTGCTCCAATGAGTGTTACAACTGACAGGCTGCAAAACCGCGCGCTGTCTTTCATTAATGATATCATTAATTACTTCATATCATTGTATAAACTGACTACCGTCAAAGTAGCTCGGAAACTCGTGATTATGACCTGATAAACCGCGTAAACGGCTCGTGAACTCGGAGCTCCCAGACATTTTCACGAGGGGGGGGGGGGTGAAGTCTTTCCATGAACACGGTAAACATGTTGGTGAATTAGCGTAATTTGTGCTAGCTCGCTGCTTGTTATGGCGCTTTATATGGCCAGACGAACGTGACCTTAATTACTGGCCTTCTCCTGCACCTGCTCCAATGTTTAAATTAATTTCTCTTGATTTGTAGCAATCTGCAAGATCACGAGGGTCCCCATACAAAACGTCCGCCTTCAGGTGAGTGAAGTTGGAGTGAATATTTACCTTTAAGTTGCCACAATACAAACGTAACAGTGTAAAGTTAGATATTTAAAAATGTGTATGTTAAAGTCCCTCAAAAATATGTTTCAGTTGTGAATAAGTCCTGTATTTTGCAAACAAGACTGGTAATGCTGTTCAGATATTAATTCTCAGCAGATAATGTTAGTAAGTTTACATGGCCGCATGGTGGCCGTGGCAGCTGCTGATTGTCAGTTATCCAAACCAGCTGCTGTCTGCTGGGTTTCTGCTGCTGCTGCAGCCAGCCCTTTCTTTCTACATAGAGTTTGCCTTTCATAATAGCCATTTAATTTCATTGTAAATGTCATTTATATTTATTTTAGCGTTTTTTCTGTGGACAGAATTCCTTCATTTGTTAACACGAGGCTTTTATTCTGAAATATGTGCAGACAGTGCTGTGAAACATGCATTGACTTGGAGAGCTCCGTGAATGAATATAGTACTGGTTTTAATTGTGGATTATTACTATTATTTACAAATTACCACACGTTTCTTAACCTTTCTCTGTCTAAAATTAATATAAATGACATTTATAATGTAATGAAATGAAATGGCTATTATAAAAGGCAAACTCTATGTAGAAAGAAAGGGCTGGCAGCAGCAGCTGAAACTCAGCTGGTGTGGATGACCAAGCGTCAATCACGCAGCCACCACACTGGCCACCATGCATCCAATGCGTTCCCAGCGTTAGACCCTTGTTCAGTAAAATCATGCAGGTAACATTTAACAGCAAAGTATTTACTGAACACCGATTCCACTTGATTACTATTCAGTTAAGCTTGAGAATTCATGAGATAACAGGGAAGCTGGCATAAAGGTACAATTCTGTGTTTTTCAGTGCGTTTGTTTGACAGGATACAAAGATACCGCAGTCATCATAAGAAGTGTGAAGAGCAGTATGTAAAGCTCCAGATCTGTCAGGCAGAAAGAGAACATCTGCATACCAAACAGCTTCAGTTACAAAAAGTATATTTTGGTCAATCTGCGAGCATTTGAGTGTAGTGAAAGTTTTTGATTGTTGTTTAGGGTAATAAAAGACAAATATTTATCAATTAAATTATCACTGAAGGTGTATCTAAGAAATGTTCTGTTGTCCCTCTTTCTCTACAGACTCATGTTGTAGATGGCAAAATGATAATTAAGGTGCAGTATCAAAACCGCAAGAAATACATCAAATTAAAAGTTTCCGATTTTGAGGAATTCATTTCTGAAGGTAAATGTCCCAATTGGTATATGACGAACCAGTAATTCAGACTGACTGGCTATTATATTTTATGTTTTTAACAATTTACCATGTTGTCTTTTAACCTCATCACTTAGTGAGAGAGAAGTTCTCCATCCCTTCGGACAAGATTACTGTGGAAGATGATTCCGGAACTGAGGTGGATGAAGCAGTGTTTGCAGACTTATCCACAGTGCAAGGGATTTGCTTTGTCATCAAGGACAGTCACGACAATGGTAAATTTAAAAGCGTTTATAGTTTATAGCGTGGCTGATTTCAAAATCCGATCCACAACAATTCTGTAAATGAGGTTAATTGTTATCTTTTATTAGATTCAGGTGCATCTGTATCATCTCCATTCACACTATCCTCACCCGGTGGGAGTCTCCTCTCCGTGTTGAGTAGCAGTGACAATGAAACGTCAAGACCACCCAAGCGAATGAGAGGTGATGAAGAGGCATTTCAGATTTCTTCAGCCAGAGATGTAAGTTTGTCATCAGATGTCTATTTTAGATCATATCTAAATTTTCGTAGTTGTCACCTTTCTGATTTATTTCATGTGCTTGATTTTTATATATAATATATATATATATATATATATATATATATATAAAATATAATATATATATATATATATATATATATATATATAATATATGTTATATTATATATATATATATATAATATATGTTATATTATATATATATATATTATATATATATATATATATATATATATATATATATATATATATATATATATATATACATATATATATATACATATACATACATATATACATACACACACACATTTCTTAATTGCCATTCAACAAACTAAAACATGTTGAAGGCTTGATGTTGCATTCACAAAAATCAGAATTTCCTTTTCAAATTTGGCTCAACTTAATCAATACAATCCTATCATGATGATGTCTGAAACTAGTTTGCTGCTCCAGGCTTAAATTAAAACTTCCGTTGTTACAATCCGTTTAGCTGATAAAGCAGATTCTACAGACAAAACCAGGAGGGACAACAGTGCTTGAAGAATATGAAGAGACTGGGACTCTATGTGACAATGGAAGAAGGCATATGATCAACATTCTTGCAGCACACATGGTTGAGACAGAAGGGTAAGTTTACAATACCAGGGTTAGATAGTTAACAGCTATTTGACTTGTTTTTTTTGGGGGGGGGTTTTAAATAAATTCACATACTGAATGATACTGAAATTTAGGCCTGTTGGGGCCAAATTACTGATTGTTACAAGTAATGTTTAATTGTGAAATGACATTAGTTTTTTCTTGAATGCCATTGGAGAAAAAGCTGCAATGATAGTAAAAAGCTAAACTCTGCTCTAGATAACTCGCATTACTGAAGTAATGTGGTAATCATTCCAGCCCGATAAAGCATTGATGCTTGTTTATGTAAGCAAACAATTCCCTTTTTTTTTCTTTGCAGGAGAATTCCTCAGCGAATCACTAAAGAGAAATACGCTCTGGGAATTGTCACCTTGTTCCCAGCATTAAAAGATCCTCTCTCCCGGAAAGGATATGTAAGTTTTGTATTTATCTTCATTAAATTCCTTATTTAAAGTTTATTTTTGCATTAAGAAATTACTGAGTGGATGAACTTGACACTGTACAGTGCCCATTGGATTATTAATGCACAAGTTGCCAGTTTATTACGTCCACCTAAATAAAACTAATGCAGGTAAACATAGCAGTCTTTAAATAAACCCATCCCAAAAGTTCTAATGTTCAGTTTTTGTTAATACTGTTTTAGAGGGGTATTTATTCAAGTTTATGGTAATTTTTGGGTGCTGTAATTTGTGATGCTGTTCAACTGTATTGGTTATACTGAGAGGGGTTTTTAATTGGTCTACCATCACTGATAAAAATGTGATGGGCCAAATGTTAGGGGCAGCTCTCAGTATAACACAATACGATTCAGCTGCACCACAAACTATAGCATCCAAAATGACTAGGAAGTTGAATAAAGACCTCTCTAAAACAGTTAAAACGAAAACTGAACATTAGAACCTTCATGAAGATAGGATTTATTGCCAGCCTGTGAAATTAGACTGTTTTTGTTTTAGCTAGGTGTGTAGCTCTGCCCTTTCTTAGCAACCATCGTCACTTTGTGTAGCAACTCTGTTCGGGGGGGATGGTATCACACAAAAAATGGTATCAATACATTCTCTAATGTTATAGATGGTGATAACAGGGGTGTCTGTTTCAGATTCACCCTAAAACTGGTTCAGTGCTTGAATTTAATTTCTACTATATACATTGTTGCAACCTGGTCCCCGCTATAGCTGATTATGAGCTAATTTAATTATGTCTGTCCTTCGTTAGGAACATTTTTACGACAGCCAAAGTGGCTCTGGATTTCTGGCATGGCGGCTCAAGACAGTTCAGAGGAAGACAAAACTTGGGTCCAAGGAACCGAAAAAGCAGATGGCGGGAGGAGGTGGTCCAAGACAGGAGAGGGAGCTGCCTCAGATTGGTGGTCAATTGGATGAGGAGCGTTGTAAAGAAGTCATATCCTTGATGAACCACACCGGTGACAGAGAAATCATCCTGCAGAAGATGAAGGAAACCTTTGAGTATAGACAGCGCCTCATCCACAATCCTGATGAATCGCACAACATACTCTCAGTGTTTCCAAGGCTGCTGGACACGAAAGGGCTGGTAAGTATTGGCATCTGCAATTCATAGCTATAAGCTTAGCATGTGATTGTCAGAAATGTAAATTTAACCAAACATGTTCTTTCATGTCTCTGTTGCTGTAGATACTTCAAGATTTCAGCCTCCTCTTTGGACCAGAAACCGCTGCCAAACTGCTTGAGAAGTGGCATACATCATTTAAAAGAAAGGTGATCAGAGAAGCAGAGAGCCTTACGACCACCCCAGTGCTCCAGAGTTTGCTGAGGTCTGCCAGGAATCAGAACAATGTTGAATCCTCAGAGGATCACCCAGGTATTCAATTAAAGGCCAAATGAAATCAATGCATTCTGTCATGCACAGTACTTAAATGGATAGTTTGGATTATCTTAAGTGTGGTTGTATGAGGTACTTCTCCATAGCTAGAGTATTACCTACAGGAGATGGCGGTCAGCACGCCCACAGTTCGGCGAAGCAGAGACGAGTACTGGCAAAAGCTAAGCAATGTACTGCTGTGGACAGGGTCAGCAGGAAAGTGTATTTCAGCTACTTAAAAAAAAAAAAATCAGTCCTTTTAACTATACTCTATAATTAGAATATTTTCGCCGCTTTACCTCACTGTATTTATAGGGGGTTTCCCGAACAAGTCTGTCTGACAGCAAGGCAACGGTGAAAATATTCTAAATATAGCGTACACTTAAACTGATTATGTTTGTTGTTGTTTTTATTTTCATTTATTTTTTTCTAAGTGGCCAAAAAAAGTTTTGCTGTTGGCCATGTCCATAGCAGTTCATTTTTTTTAGCTTCCCTTCTCCTCTGCTTCTCGAAAGTGGAGGCATGCCGATTTCCTTCTCCTGTAGGTAATACACTGACTATCCATACATACCTCATACAACCACACTTTTAAAAAATCCAAGCTATCTATTTTTTTAAAGATGTAACTTGAGACTAAACAGCTGATGGAATTAAGATGGTCCTTTGGGCCCAGAAACCCTGAGAGGGTCAGGGGTAGTAGGTTAAATGGCTTGGAAATTAAGTTTGGAAGGAAAGAAACTTGTGGTTCATATAAAAACTTTTTTTCTTCTGACAGAGTGGGACAGTGATATGGCAGCATTCCTGCTGCTCCTGCATATCCTGCCACCTCAGCCTTCTACAAAGAAAACACAGAAGATCGGCGCAGCTCAGGCCATGGATCATCTAGTTGTGTTTCACAAGGTATCTACAAATTTAATTGTGATTGAAGTGGGATATATGGCACAGAATAAGGCAATATTATGATGCGACTTAACATGTAATTTTTCTCGCAGTCATGCAGGAGCCTTGAAGAACACCTAGAGAACCAGGAGGGACATCGCCAGCCATACCTTCTTGCTTCTGGAACCGGCAAGCAGGCCATCAGCACTTACTACGTTGTGCTGGACAAGAAGCTCATCCCCTGCCAGGGAACCACGTCATTGGCAGCCTTTGATGAACTCTTCAAAGTGCACTTTGTTTTCAGTGTAAGTTATGACAATGCACTCAACAACATGTACACATTCCTCCAGACAACGGTCTATAGTATCGATGTTGATACCACTAAAGAGAGTCCAAAGGTGAAGGAGTTGAGAGCCAAGTTTATGAACAGGAGCTAAGAGCCAAGTTCTTAAAAAATGTATACATGCAACATATGTATGTCATTGTACGATGCACTTGGTGCAGTTATTCAGCACTTTAATTTTTTGCATAGGTTATACTTTGGCAAAAAGTATTTTTTTCTTAGTCTACAGCATTTGTGTTGGCACATCAGACAAAGCCTAATGGCAAAGAGCCACGTTCATAAATAGAAGCTAAGAGCCAAGTCCTTGAACAATGTATAGGTGTCATATTTGTGGATCCTTGCATGATGCACCTAGTGCATTAATTCAGCACCTTAAGTTTTCTCATGGGTTATATCCAGGCAAAAAATTTGTTGTTATTTGTGCTCAAGAAGGATGTTCATTGCAGTTTAAAAGTTATGCAGGTTTTAGAAAGCATTTAAATGGTTGCCATAGTACTGTTAACATGGGCACAAGCAGCAATGTTAATATGCAAACACCACATCAGTCAGATTTAGGTGAGCAGAGCTCACAAGAAGATGCCTCTGACATGGCCCTAGATGTGATAAATCAACCTTCAACATCCCAGATGTCTAAAGACCAGGCAAAAGATATGTGTGCTTCGATCATAGCAAAGTTACAGGGCAGTGGTGTCGCCAACAATGTTGTGTTATCTGTTGTTGAAAGCATGGAGGAGTATGTCAGTGAAGTTCATGCAAATCTCAAAGAACAAGTGTTAAGTGCAGTGCCTGCTGATAATCCCAGTAGAAGTGCAGTAGAAGAAGTCTTCGACAATACTTTCAATCCGTTTAGTGACTTAAACACAAACTCTAAATTGACAAAGTATTATAGTGAAAAATGGGGTGTTGTTGAACCGCTAGAAATTCACTTAGGAGTGAGGTATGATTCAAAGAGAAACAAAGTATCTGGAATATATGAGCAGGTACCAGTAAATGACACTTTCATTTACATACCCCTGTTAAAAACATTAGAGTTCATTTTCAAGAATGAAGAAGTGTGTTATCAAATTAATAAATCTGCTGCTCTTGGTAGCTTATACCAGGATTTCTGTGATGGAAAATACTATAGAAATCACCCATTGTATTCAAAATCAAAAAATGCATTACAAATTCAAGTTTATTATGATGACTTTGAAACATCAAATCCACTAGGGTCAAAACAAGGCATTCATAAGCTTGGATGTTTATATTTTACACTCCGCAATTTACCACCACGTCTAAACTCATCCCTGATTAATATCCATCTTATTTCTTTGTTTCATTCCCAAGATGCAAAGAAATATGGCATTGACAAAATACTTACTCCATTTATAGAAGATGTAAGGGTACTAGAGCACAGGGGAATGGAAGTGTCATTTGCTGAACAACCGGTCTATGGCACCATTGCACAAATAACAGGTGACAATTTAGGTCTCAACTCAATATTGGGTTATGTGGAATCCTTCTCTGCCACCTATTACTGCAGAATGTGTCTTATTGATAAAGCATCCGCTCAAACAGTGTTTAGTGAAAATGATCCACGACTGATGTTGCGCACCAAATTAACTAATGAGGACCATTACAATTATCTTGTCGAGAATCCAAGGGAAAATTCTTGTTTTGGGATCAAACGCAATAGTATACTCAATTCATTGTCATACTTCAATGTATCAGATAACTTTGTGTTTGATATAATGCATGATATCTTAGAAGGCGTAGCACAGTATGAGATTAAGTTATTGTTTCAATATTTGAATCCAAACTTTATTTCCAATGAAAACATACTCCAACGTGTATATGCATTCAACTATGGCTTCATGGATAAAAAAAATCGTCCAACACGCATAAACATGGCTTGTACTGGCAATGGTATTGGGCTTAATGCTAGTCAAACATTATGCCTTATTCGGAACCTCCCACTAATATTCGGAGATGTTGTCCCAGAAGGTGACACACACTGGAATTTGTTGTTACTGTTGTTGCATATTGTGAACATAGTATTTTCCCCATGTATTACAGAGGGAATGATTGTATTTTTAAAACATCTTATTGAAGAGCACCACAGGTTATTTACAGTCTTGTATCCTCAAAATAATTTGATCCCAAAACATCACTTCATGATCCATTATCCTGAATGTATACGCCAAATTGGTCCTTTAGTACATGTTTGGACTATGAGGTATGAAGCAAAACACAAATTCTTTAAATCCAGCATAAAAAATTTCAAGAACATAACTAAGTCCCTTGCGAAGAAACACCAAATAGCAGTTGCCTATCATTGGGAATCATTGTCTGTCAAAGGTATTGAGTCTGGGCCTGTCAAATCGAAAATACTGACTGATGTTGAAAATGGTGATTTGGTTTCAGAGCATTTTCAAATTGATATGTCAAGTGAAATAAGTGTCACAACTTGGGTTAAACATAATGGTATAGAATATCACACAGGTCTTGTTGTTTGCACAGATTTTGTTGATGAGATGCCAGTGTTCAATAAGATTGTTAAAATCTTTCTGAGAAATGAAGTTTATTTTTTGGTCTCTGAAATGGAGACTACATTTGTAGAGCATTTTCATGCTTTTCATGTTGTTGAGAATATGCATAATGTTTCAGTCATTACACCTCATGACTTGAGATACTTCAAGCCCTTTGATGTCCAGATGTCTTATGATACAGACTCATTTTTCTATGTTGTGCCAGACAGCTGCATTGTATAGGGTAAGCGGCAGTTACGAGCTACCTCATGTTTTGGGCAGTATTGTACAAGGTCATTGCACAGAGTTTTGAGTGCCCTGCACCTTGTCAAATTGAATGTGAAGCCCTTGTTTAAAGGAAAAATAAAATATTTGTTTCCATTGCAGTTCTTTTTGGACTGATTATTGCACATGGGTGGTGGGAGTGTTAGACTAACACTAACAGATTTTACATTTTAACTCTAATAGTGTTAATCCCAGAGTACAATGTACCCTGTAACAGTAGTATAGTAAACACTGGTTAAGTGTACATTTTACACCATTAAGTGTTACCTGATCACTAGTGCAGTGTTAATTAGTTACTCTGTTAGTGTCTCTTGTGAATGAACTTTGAACACCGATTTAGTGTTCCTGTCATCCATTATGGTGTTAATATTTTACACTATAAGAGTTTCTTAGTTAACACTGTCACAGTGTTATTAACGTTAACTCATCCATTATGGTGTTAATATTTTACACTATAAGAGTTTCTTAGTTAACACTGTCACAGTGTTATTAACGTTAACTCATCCATTATGGTGTTAATATTTTACACTATAAGAGTTTCTTAGTTAACACTGTCACAGTGTTATTAACGTTAACTCATCCATTATGGTGTCAATATTTTACACTATAAGAGTTTCTTAGTTAACACTGTCACAGTGTTATTAACGTTAACTCATCCATTATGGTGTCAATATTTAACACTATAAGAGTTTCTTAGTTAACACTATCACAGTGTTATTAACGGTAACTCATCCATTATGGTGTCAATATTTAACACTATAAGAGTTTCTTTGTTAACACTATCACAGTGTTATTAACGGTAACTCATCCATTATGGTGTCAATATTTAACACTATCAGAGTTTGTTTGGTAACACTGTCATAGTGTTAAAATGTTAACTCTTTCAAAAGTGTTAATTTAACACTGGACCAGTGGTTGCCATATAAACCCTGGGTGAGTGTTAAATTCAACTCTGAGGGTGTTAAATTTGCGTTTTCAAATTTGCTGTGCACACATTGTATCCCGGTTACCTATGAGTCCAATCCTGATTTTGATCATATTTGGGATGTGATGTTTGCATGAAACATGGAGAAACCTGTTCAGTCATTTTGGCCGTGGGGCAACAATGTGCCGTTGGGCCCATCTCCAACCCCTCCCACTGCCCTTGCACGTGTCCAGGTTCAGTATTCATGCTCGACATCTGTCTGTATCATCTAAAGGCAAAGGTGTTTATGCCTGGTTTCGAATGTGCACCTCTCCAGGCTGCTAAAACTGACAAATTCCCAGCGAAAAATACATGATCTCAGTGTCCCCAGTGAATATCTTGCATGCACAACCCAATTGAATGTTGTCCATCATTAGGAAGCAGCTTGTTGTTTTGTTTGTGCTGTCGCTCATAGAGACAGGAAGTTTGAAAACAGAGTAGGGAAGGGAGTGAGGAAGGAAGAAGAATGTGATAGCAAACAAAGATGGCATTCCCCAACCTTTTGTTGCGGGCGTCCAAAGAAAACATCAAAGGTGAGTAAGGAGGTGAAATCCGATCACAAGTGATCACTAACAGCAGTCGTATACGCATAGTGGTCACTACAGTGGACAGCTATTTAAAAGCCATTTTCTTGTATTCGCATGGGTTTTGATGGTATAGTTGCACATCAGCCACCAGAGTGGACGTTATAGCATCATCCCATACACTGCCACCCATTGGTCAGCCATTGTAATTGCACAAAAAAATTGTCAACACCAAGATGGCCGAGGGAAGGCCAGAAATGCAGAGCAGCTCAGGAATATCTTCCCAATCCTTCTATAGTAGGAGACCCTTGCAGGTAAAACATTTTTGGTAGCATCAATTAACAACTTAGGAGTAATATAATTGTTAAAATTTCAAAGTATTGATTTTATGTTGGATGGAAATTACAATTAATCATCTGTCCACTAAATTAGACATCATGCATCGCTGTTTATATTTCAACTACAATTCATACTATTACTGCAACTTTGTTGTTCTTGAAAATTCTTCCTCTGCAGTAACTTTTTTGGCTGAAAATCAATTTATTTATGTTATTAGAATGTAACTTGCAGTTTTTGTAACAAAAATAATACTTTGTGCAGACTAATTCCATTATGTGAGTAACAGTTTGCGTGTTTATATTTTATAGAGCTCAAGTGCAGTGCATGATAGAAAGGCCTGCAGGATATTGGAGCAAATACCATCTTAGTCAAGTGAGGATGATGCTAGTGGCAGTGATCTATGCCTGTCTCTCAAACAGTACATCCCAAAAAACAAAAAAAAACAAATATCTTTCTGTTATTTTTGTAGAAAATGTTAATTGAAAAAATATACAGTTCAACAGGGGGAGGGGGGGAGGGCTGAGGAGTCGAGTGAGGAGCTGAAGGTGGGAGGGAGGAGTCACTAACGAGGCCAACCTTTTTTACTTTGCCAATTTTCATAGAAGATAGACTATGCATTATATAGACTATAGACTTGGTGAACTAATGCAAAAGTCAGTAAAGCTGAAGAGAGTATACTGATTGATACTGAATATTTTGAGAGCCATGGACAATTGTCATTCTGTTATTTTTGTAGAAAATGTTCATGGGAAAAAAACTTCAGCAGGGGGAGGTGGGGAGGGGCTGAAGAGTCAAGAGTGAGAAGCTGAATTAGGGAGGAGGAAGGAGAAAGGAGCAGAAAGATGAGAAGGGAGAGGCTGAGGAGTCAGGAGCGAGGTTCTACCTTTTTGCATTGCATTGAACAGTGTTAGAATATGTTAAAGTATGTGAACAAATTAGGTTAGCAGCATTAAAAATAAATATGATTTTATAGTTTTCACACAATTTATCATTTTATTCATTGGTTAGGAAAAAACATAGTTCTTCAGTTGAAAACTTAAACGCATGCTGTTCAACATAGTGGACATGTGAAAAACTCCTTGAAAAATGTGTGTTTAAAAAAAATGAAAGTCAAATGGTTTTTTTCATGCCTAAAGATGAATAGTAACACTTGGTAAAACAAATCCTGACTGAGGTTATCATAGTTCATGCATGAAAGGGTTAACAGGATCCTGAAACAATCTGGATATCGTATCTGGATTCATGATTGTAGATCATGCTACTGACACATAAACTGGGATTTGTTTCTATTAAACTGTATTTTCCTTTCCTCACATGACCTTCAGCTACATCCATGACACCCACCTGTCAGTAACTGCACAGAAACCAGTCAGAGCTGCAGCCAAACCCTGAAATACACTGAAACACAGCCAACAGACTCACACACATTATCAGTCTGAGCCAACAGTGAGCTGTGTTTGGAGTGTTTTAGTCATACACAAGTCTGACCTGTTTTTCATTCTTAAAAAACTACAATCACCGCTTCGTGGTTGTACGCCTCCGCCAACCAGTCAACTTACAGTTTACACCCATGTCTGTCCAAAATTTCATCATTTTATCCTGTTAGACATTTGTGTGAAAATGTCATAAGTATATACTGTAAATTCTTGTGTTATTGCAAAAAACACATTTTGTGAGGTCACAGTGACCTTGACCTTTGACCACCAAAATCAAATCAGTTCATCCTCGAGTCCAAGTGGGCTTTGTGCCAAATTTGAAGAAATTCGCTCAAGGCGTTCCTGAGATTACACGTTCACGAGAATGGGATGGACACAAGGTCACTTTGACCTTTGACCAACAAATCCTAATCAGTTCATCCTTGTGCATTTGTACGTATGGACGGACAACCTGAAAGCATAATGCCTCCAGCCACGGCTGTCGCCAGCGCGGAGGCATAATAAAGAGGGTTGTTGACGATAGTTTTTTTTTGGCCACATGGGGGCAGCAGAATAAGCCGTAAACACATTTTTACATTATCACCTTCTAAAGTTGTTAAAGCAAATGTGTTAACAGACAGTTGACATCCAGCAAGCATGGAGCAACATTATCATTCATTTGGAGTTGTGTTTCTGGCCACCTGACGAATGTAAGTCCAATATTCACTCTCACGCAGTTTGTGTTGGTTCAGGGTGCTCACTGAACCCCCTAGAAATGCATCTATATTTTTTATAATAATGCAGAACCTGTGCTCGAAGTGGGCCGGTACGCAGCGGTACGCAGTATCGGCACTTCTTCATTTTACTGACTTTTTCATGCGTACCGGAGCTTCTCACAAGCTGCCGGTGCTCTCCTCTGCCCTCTCCATATCAGGTTCTCTGAGAGATTCATAATGGAGATTCATAACGGCGCAGGCGAAGCCTGGTTGTTCACATCAGAAGAACATTTCTCTGCGCTGGTTAACAAGCGATTCTGATCCTCTGCTGTTTACTATCTATCTCTCTCTCTGTCTGTCTCTGTGTCTCTGTGTCTATCTGCTTGTGTGTGTCTGCTCCTCTCTCTCACTCTGTTTAGAAACAACTGACAAATATGTGGGATAAGTACGTAATTTAAATATAGTGGAAGGATTTTGAAATGTGATTGGGTGGAGAGACTGGGAGGAATCGGAGGAATTAAAACTCCAGGAGAACAGCAGGGAGAGAGGGGAGGGAAGTCAAAGGTGTTCGTGGGATGCATGTTTTATCATCTCATCAGATCATTTATATCACATATAATATATATATGGCACCTCGATGAGCTGACGCACGGCACGGTGGGTGGGTGGGTGGGTGGATGGGGGGAGAACGAGGGTGCTGTAATTTATCAATACAATGTTCACGTCCTTTTTGTAAATAATTAGTGAACTGTTCGTCACAACTTTTTTTTTTTATTTGTGAACAAATATTATTAATGAAGCATTATTTAAAAGCTTTCTGAATCTGCTCTTCTGATTTATAGAACATGATTTTACAGGACAAACATTTCCAGAAGAATTAAGAGTTCAGACGAAGGCTGTGATAAATAATAAAAATAATCATTTAACTAATAATAATAACGGTCCAAAATAATGTAAAATAAGTAGTTTTAAGTCAAAAACCTTCAAATTTTCTTTGGGGAGGACCCCCAAACCCAATATCTCCTAGTCTCTTTTATTCAGTGTATAAATTCATAATGTGTCTCTGCATAATATGTAGGAGCATCCTGAATTAATAGCTCTCACACCTCAACTCTGCATGTATACCTGCATGTCTGGCTGCTGTTGATTCCAGCCTATAGACATCCTATAATATATTATAGAGCGATAATACAAATAACACAGGAAAGCACTATCAAGTATTAACACTATATACAAACACACCACCTTAACCCTATAATGTTCCAGTGTGAATATTATTGGAGTAATATAGGCCTACTATAAAAGATTCATAGCTCAAGTATAATAATATAGCAATAAAACCACAGCTGATTATGACTGACACATTATAACATGCTTAAAGAAATAATGAATAAATAGGAATAAGTCGCAAGAGATTGCTGATACCGGCCGATACACACAACAACATGTGAATAAGGGGAGTACCGGCACTTATTTTTTTCCACTTCAAGCTCTGCAGCAGAACTAATAATCTATCATAATGATAAATGTTATCGACCTTGTTGTGTCTTCTTATTGACAGAAAGAAGAAACCAACAAGATAAGAAGATAGATTTGTGGTCTCTTTATTTATTTATAGCCTAATAAAGTCAGACATTTTCTGTTACGCCATGTAAACAAACCACGTACCTATCAGCTGTGCACTTGAGATCAGACTGGAGACATAACCACTTAAAAGATGGGTGAGTAGTACTTGCTATCTTCCGATGTTTGTGTTTTTTTTAAACAAAAAACACAGGTTTTCATTCATTGACTTTCTAACCCTAACCCTAGAAAACACTGCAATCAAACTGATTTTGATTGGGTCCCATTCTGTTTGGAGGGTGTAATATGTAGGCTATGCGCATCCCAATACACTAGACCTCTCTGTGTTGTGCACATTACATTCCCTCTAGATTTTTTTTGTGATCCCCAACCTTAAAGTTCAAACTGTGCCTATGCTTTTAGCTCTGCTTTGGTCTGCACAACTCTTTAATGCTCCACTATGTTCACCAGCTAGTCGCTAACTGTGTCTGCCTGCTGTTTGGTGCTGAGCAGGTACTCTACCAGTGGGTTTATCAGAGCTTTATTCCTGAAAACAGCTTCTGTGGCTGGAAAGAAGGTTGATGAGAGCTACGAGGCTAAACCAAAACATTAAAGTTGTGGACCTTAAACCACAACAATGAGCTGAAAAACACTAAAACACTCTGTAGAGCTGAAACTCTTCACTCTGTCAGCACAAAAGGAGCCAATGTGGACTAAACTGTGTATCACTTTTCATTGTTTTGACCCTAAATGCATTCAATGACCACATCTTTCAAAATTCATGAACTGTTTTCTCACTCAAACTCAACCACCAGTAAATCTCTGTGTACTTACAGTCCACTTGGCACATGTTTACATATTCTAAACTGTGACGCAAGTAGCCTGATTCCAGACCGCCGAATCACCGGCCAAATGTCCAAGTGGTTCAGAAATTCACATGAATAGTAGTATCACAGTTTTGCAGCTATTGAGTAACAATGTGTGGCTCACGTGTGTGTGTGTGTGTGTGTGTGTGTGTGTGGGTGCGACTGTGTGCAGGCTTTCATTAGTATTTTGGTACGAGTCTGTGACATGCAGGGACTTGCAGTAATGTGAACTTGGTTTACAGTATGTGCCTCAGAATCAATACATCAAAGTACACAGGATGATATTTGCTTTATTTCTTGTTTTACTGTTTTTACTGTAAGATATGTAGTTTGTTGTGTGCACTGCACTTTGTGGGTACTTGAAGGCAACATGATACACAATGCACAGAGAGTACAGTATGTGTGTTTGCTGGGGAGGCCTTATAAGTAATCCAGCCGTGATCACTGTAGTAACACCTGATGTCCACAGAGGGGCGATAGAGATCTACGGTTGTTCAGCTGATCACACACTTTCCTCCCTGTCCCTGGTATTTTCACTGCCCTCACTCCTTTAAAAAAAAATCAATTTATGTGTTAATTTTATGGGTTATAAAATTGCAAGTACCAATAGTTACATGCCTCAGTAAAGGGAGAGCCTAAGCCTGAGTGCACTACTTTTTGTATCTTGAATGCATAAATTATAGCTATAATGAAATAAAATCTGAAGAAAAAAATGCCTCTTTAACATGTAACAAGTGAGGCTCTTTTTTGGCTTCTCATACTGTATTTATGTCAGAGCCATACCATCAACCTGCCCTGTGCATTATTTCCAATTCTGAGAAATAACTGGGATCTCAATCACATATAGAAACATCTCTCAGGCTGATTTACTTATGAAATTTGATGGTGAAAACTGTAGCCTCTGGTTAACTGAATATTACCACACCATCTCATTTTTCATTTTTAATGTATCAATATTCATTTTTTTCAGGAAGGTATACGTTTTACAGAGTTCTGAATGCCTGAGGAGGCCAGTGGAGCAATTAAAGACTAACACACGACACACACACACACACACACACACACACACACACACAATCGTGTTTTCATGACTTTTGAGGACATTACATTGACTTACATTCATTTCCTGGAGACTTACCATAACCCTAACTGTAACAGCTACTTGCCTAATCCTAACCCTTTCCCTAACCTAAACCTAATCCTAAAATATAATGATTTACGTTATGGGGACGTGCATTTTGTACCCATTTGGAAGGCGAGTCCCCACAATGTGACTGTGTAAACAGGTTTATGTCCCCACAATGTGGGTAATACAAACCCCCACACACACAGATTTCATTCTGCTGCTCCTCCTTTTCCTTGGGAGGACATGAAGTGAGCAGAATATATTATCCTTCTTTAAGAACATATCCCAAAGTCGCATATTCAAAACGCTCCATCAAACCCACAACGCCTCAGGTCACATCCCCCTATAGTGCCACACTCGTCTTATTCTCTCAGCCTCAGCCTTCCACATCACCGCTGTGACCATCATCTGTGCATCTCCTGCTCCACATCTGTCCAACCCACTTCCTCCCAGTGGGCTTTGTTAAAAATGCACACGCAGACACACACACACACACTTCTTTAAGGTTTCTCACTGCTCATAAATTTCATGGTTATTTAAATATGTTACACTTAGGTGAACACTTGACCAGCCGTTTGTCATTTTATGCCATGAGCTGGCAGATACATCCCCACTCATTAATGAGAGTCATAAAACCACCCGGCCTGTCGGAAACACCTACATCACCGAGGAGGAGGAGGGCGCTCAGCACTTTGAAAGGACACACACACAAGTGAAAGTGCATGCACACACACACACACACACACTGAGGAAAAAGAGGAAAAAAGAGGAAAAATTGGATCAAAGAAGGACAAAAAAACTGAAGACTGGTGGAGGAAGAAGGACAACTTGATTCGCTACATAATGAAACATATAATTTATTGTGTTATTTGCACAGATCAAAACTTTATTGCAGTGATTCAGTGTTTATGTAGAGTGCATCTTCACACCCAGTGAATCTGTGCTGTTGTTGAAGGTGATTAAAAGTTAAGTGATACATGAATTTCAGGCGTAGAAGCCTGCGGAAAGCTCTACTTACTTGTTTATCTATATGACTGAGAAGGATTAGATGAGAATGGGGGAAGTGATTTTGGCTGTTGGCCCTTGTTGCAAATAAATATGACTGTTCAGGCAAATACAATGTTGAGGAGAAAGAAAGATAACTTGTGGGTATGCAGTGTGTTTGCATGTGGCATATGGAAGATTTAATTCTCTCCGTCTTTAAATAATCAGCATTCATGTTTGTCAGCCAAGAACAGAAAAATGGGGAGAAATCAGCCTCTCACCAATTCATCTCAATTTTCCTTCATAGTATATCCTATGGAAAAAAAAAAACGTAAATCAAACTATGAACAAATGAAAATAAACAACGAAATGGGCCACTGTGTACAAAAGAATAGCTTGCAGAATGATTGTTTCATTGCTCATTCATTGACTTTCTTAACTCGGTCATCCCTTTAATAGCTTGAGAGGCCATTGTGGGCAATGATGCACATCACTGAGCAGGGCTGCTATATGGCAATATTCAATTTATAAGATTTTCTTTCATCAGTATGATGATGTACCATTCCTTTTCAGGCATTTTCATGCTTTGAACGGTCGGAAGACTAGAAAAGCGCTATATAAATGCAAGTCCATTTACCATTTAAACCTGCAGTAGGTAGAATGTTTTTGGTATCGTTGGGCAAAAATCCCATAATAATCTTTAAGCATATTGTAATTCAAGTGTTCTGAGAGATAACTAGACTTCTGCACCTCCTCATGGCTCTGTTTTCAGACTTTAAAAAAATCTAGCCCGTGACGGGAGACTTTGGCCAATCACAGGTCATTTCAGAGAGAGAGCGTTCCTATTGGCTGTGCTCCGGCTGGTGGGCGGTGCTTGGTATTTCCTCAACAGATCTCAACATGGCTGCCGGGTCACAAACTTTCTCATTTAACAGCTAAACAGTACACTACAAGATGTTTCTGAAAACATTTGAGGTGAGAAATAGGCATTACAGTAACAGAATATTGATTCATATTTGATCAGCGCTGCCTAGTTTTCACAGTTTGATCAGAGTGTGCGAGCGATTGACAGCTGCTCAGAGACGTCAGGCTCCAGCTCAGCTCTGATTGGTTGTTTTCCTCCGGTCTGTGAAATCTTGCAGATGCCATTAGGAGCACCAGAGGACACAGAGGAACATGATATTTTTCAGATTACCTGTCTCATGCACTACTGACAGGATATAGTGACCGTTTTATAAAAACAACTTTTTTAATCATATTAGCTAATTCTACCCACTGCTGCTTTAAGGAATTAGCCAGAAACGGTACATATTGATACTGCAGTATAGAATTACAGTCCTGTTTGCATTGAGCTCTGACTATGTGTAAACAAGGTCATTATGTGTTTGACAAGTACAGTAGGCGGTATGGGGAGGTGTTTCAAGACTGGGGTGTCTTATACTTATATGCAGTACATTACTAAATAAAAATTACAAGCATGAGGTAGAGGAATATCTTTGATATTATCAATCATATGACAAAAAGACTGTTATCACACATCACACACATGTACAAGTCGTGTACATGTGTCAAGCCATTATCACGTTGATTGGGTTTCTGCCACACTCAACTTATGTTACAAGTCTTACTCATCATCACCATAGCAACGGAGGGCTGGAAAGGTTGTAATTGAAACAGTTTGCCAGATGCTTTTTCTTATCCCTCAAGGCCGCCTTCTACTTCTTCTTTAGAAAGCATCAATGGGTTTTACTGTAAAATATTAGGCAGATAGTAATGAATGGTTGCATTCAAACATCTATTTTATGATGACTAAATACTCTATTTCAGCTATAACACGCTGTGCTTGATGAGCAAAAGATTAAAAGCATTTACTGTGTTGGGAACAGCGCCAATCACAAACTTCACTGGGTTTTCTTTCACTCCTCGCTGCTTTGATTACTTTATCCTTGTTCTTTGAATAAAATCCCTGTGTCACTGTATTATGAGAGGAAAGTGGGAAACACATAAACCATGCATAATGCATATCTGTGGGATAGAATCAATCCCACAGCCGACAGGCCAATAAAACAAACCACTCAGCCACCGTGCTGCCATTATTACCTTAATTGGTTTTCTTTATCTATTAACCACCTGTTTTATATTCTGGAAGTTATTTGAGCCATGGGAAGCCACTCATAATCTGTGGCTTACCACTCTTACATTATCAGGGATAAGTTCCAAGAGAATTAGTGCTAAAACCCTTTTCTAAGTTGCTTGGTTTAATGCCATTATATGTTGTTTACTGATATCATTAAACTAATTATATTTCTTCCTCGCTGACTGTTTCTCTGAGATATCTCACAATGCGAGAGTCCCTCTCTTTCTACAGCAGACAAATGACACATGCAGGAAGCAATCTGCAGCGTTTCTCTGCATGCGCTTTGCTTTTCATGTTGCTACAGAGAAAAAACAAAATAAAAAAAAGACTAATGAGTCACAAGTGGAATTCACACTTGTATGCATATTTATAACACACTGCCAATATCACTTATACAGTATTAGTCCATTATCATAATTACCGCCATTAGGAAGTCAAAAACAACAAAATTAGCATCCAAATAGACAAGCCCAATGCAACTAGATGGCATTAATTCTATATGTCTTAAGGGAGCAGCTTATATATATATACAGATGTCACTGCTGCCTCTCTCGTGTTCACCTCCCTCCTCCTCTCTTTTTCTCCGGAAAGACTACACATAAAGGCTCTCAAATCATCTCAGGGCTAAATACTGAGAAAAACGTGTGACTTCAATCATTGTGAATATGTGTGGTGTGTGCGTGAGAGTGCGCACGATCAGAAACTCATACACACACATTTCAAATTTCAAAGACTTGAAAAAAATGGCATTTCTCTATTATTTATTATTCAGTGGGCGATCAATAGGCTGCAGCATTAAACCTGGTGACTCACAGAAACTCCAAAGTCAGACCAACAACAGCCTTTGAAATAAAGAGTGTTTTATTTTCAAATAAGCAGGTTGTTTTAAAAAAAAGCATCATGTGAAGGGTTTTATTTACAGAGGACCTATTACGCTTTCGTGCTTTTCCCTTTCCTTTAGTGTGTTGTATAGTTTTTTGTGCATGTAAAAATTCTGCAATGTTACAAAGGCCAAAGTCCACGCCAAAGGGAGTTACTCTCCCCCACAGAAACACTACTCCTGAACTGCTGGAAACGTCTTTATTGAAGTCCCGCCTTTTCTTCCGTAACATGGTGATGTCACTGAGTAACACATTTTGCATAATACCTGCGTAGTGGCTAGTTTGGCACACCCTCAAACAAAGCTAGTTAGAGTGGAGCTGGAGCAGAGTCCAAAGAGTTTGGTTCGGTTGACCAATCACAGCAGTGGGCCAGCTGACCAATCAGAGCAGACTGGGCTCAAACAGAGCGTTTCAGACAGAGGGTGAAAAGAGGGAGAGAGAGCACAGCCGGTATGAGAAAAATAAAGCATTTTTTTTAACATTAAAGCAAGTAAACATGTTCTAGTAGAAACCAAAACTACAAGAATGCGCCTGAAAATAAGCATAATAGGTCCTCTCTAATATCCTACATATCTGTTTTATAAATATTTATCGGTTATCGATCAATATATGAGCTTTGGCCATGAATCGTTGCATCCACAGGAAATGGTCGATTTTTAGCTCGTTTCTGCTGTTTCGTGTTCAAGTTTTGCATTAAAGAAAAGAAAAAGTCAGGTCTCTATCCCTCTGTTTTTTCTCACTTCTCCTACCTATCAACCCCCCTCCTCCTCTCCACTCTTATTTGTCTTGGTTGTGTTTTTAACAAGCCGTTGCTATATTCCTCATGGCGCCCTCGATCTGTCCAGCAGACACTGATCTTCCCATTGTGGACAGACGAACAGACAGAGGACAATGGATGGACAGAGAGGAAATGTGAATACAGAAGAAAATGATGACCCTAAAGGGCAGATAACAACATGATTGTGAGTATATTACAGTAAATTGATGAATCCTTTGTCAGTTTTAACCAAATGACGAATTACTGTGATTGCAATTTTTCTTCTGCTTTCAATCGATGAACTGGGGTTATTTTTAATGTGTAGGTTTTTACTTCACCCAGCAAAGCTGAAGCACAACACATTTGACATTTTGGGGAATACACTTCATCGCTTTCTTGCCGAGAGTCAGACGAGATGATCGATACAGTTCTGTGCATCACACAAGCATGACAGCGCTATTGATCTTCTCAGCTATCTCTCAGCAACAAAGCAAATAAACTTCTTTCCCAAAACTTTATCTTTAAGAAATACTACGAGTTTTGGATAACAATTGCTTTTTGCATTGTTTGGTAAAAACTGGCCAACCAAAAGATGGCTAACCAGTACTGTTAAATCATACACTCTGTTAATATTGTATTTTTTCCACATATGAGGCATAGATAACCCTTTTCTTTCAAGCATGTAACTTTTCTTTTTCAAGCACATACCTGTTTTTTTCAGCCTTCAAGCAATTAGTTTGACGTATCATCTCACACGTTGATTCCTGTAGGTGTTTTCACGTCATTATAGAACTTCTCTTTTAAAATTAATCACAACCAGCCAAAAAGACAAAAACAACAACAGAAGGATGAACAGCAAAGGAAGGAAGGAGCCATGCTGTTTGCACCTCAAATGAATATCAGCTCCTACTGCTGCTTCACAAACATCTGGTCATTTGAATCTGCAATTGCTATGTGGGCTGATTCACAAACACTGTTGGAGAAAATGTTAATAAATCTATTCGGCTTTGACACTGTTTTTGGCAGGACTGGACGTCCAAATTCAATAATCCAAAGAAAAATAAGAAGCTGCCAGACTGAACTCAAAGTGTTTTTTGTCAGTGCTGCTGCTCAGAAACAAAACGACGTGTGTTACGAGAATAGAGCAGTGACAAGATGACGCAAATGAAAACCAAAATGAAAAGAACAAGTATGATTGAGCCGTGGGACACTGCTCTGACAACAAGTCATGTTTCATGCCAAGGTTGTTGACTCGAAGTCAGTCACAGCTGAGAGAAAAGCAGAGAAAATTACAAAAACACCCAAGGACTATGCTAATTATCAAACTTAATCTGAGCTGCTTTAGGCAACACGTTTTGGAGAACAAAAAGAGTAATTGCTAGATATGTTCACTGCATTTTCT
This sequence comes from Sebastolobus alascanus, assembly GCA_916701645.2. Classification (NCBI taxonomy): domain Eukaryota; kingdom Metazoa; phylum Chordata; class Actinopteri; order Perciformes; family Sebastidae; genus Sebastolobus; species Sebastolobus alascanus. The sequence continues at coordinate 45,070 of CAKAOJ020000473.1, forward strand.
GCCATCAAATCATTCAGATCATGTTGTGTCACATTTTCTTGTTTATAACAAAGAAGTGAGTTTGAATGATTCTATTGGTAGTTTCAGCGATTCAAATATGTCTGCTGTTGTAGTATGAACAGAAAAATAGCCACAAAATGGCGACAGGTTGTTGTAAGCCATTTTGCAGAAATAACAACTCTTAAATCAGCGGTTTCAAACTAAAGATTTTAGTTCATGAGCCACATACAGCCAGACCAGTAAAACCACTGCATGATAACCTATAATTATCATCTCCACATTTTTTTCTTTTAGTGTAGAGAAGTACATTCTGAAAACATTCACAATTTTGTACATTTTGTACAGACATTCAAGGTGCAAATATTTCACTTATCCCGTCAACACCTACGTCGTGGATTGGTGCACAATTTGGTACAGATATTCATGGTACCCAGATGATGTAATCCTTTTGACTTTGGTGATACTCTGACTTTTTCTCTAGTGCCACCATAAGGTTGACCTTTTATTTCTTTATTGAAATATCTCAACAACAACTGGATGGATTGCCATGAAATTTGATTTTGTACAGACATTCGTGTCCTATCAGGATGACTTTGATCCCCTGACTTTTCATCTAGCCGCCATCATCAAGTCAAAATGTGTCCAATACTTTGGTTTAGAACCAAATACCTGCAAAATTAATGACATTCCCATCAATGACATTATTTACTATTTTCACCAATGATGCCAAAAATATACTGCCTACCCTAGCTTTAAGAATAAGTGGGCTATCATAGACAGAGGAGTAAATAAAAGACTTTGCAGGAAAGGTTGAGGAAAGTCAGAAGGGTTTGTGAAATTAAGCTCGTCATGAAGTCACTCAATATTAAAAACAATACAAAGCCAATATGATCAGAGGAAGAAGTTATCTGAGGATAGGCTTTTTTGAAGGAAAAAAAAAACATCTGTCTTAAAAATAACAAACTGGAAGTTGTGCAACCTATTTCACAAATATACAGCCCCTCTGTTTTCATTCACCGACAAAACAGGAGATAGATGACTGAGAGCACGAGACCTCATTATCAAAGCCCATTCCTGAATTTTCCATTTCCAACACAGCAAGATGTTTTCAAAGAAAGAACTATAGAGAAAGAGATGTTGTGTGAGTTTGTTGGGTGAAAGGAATTCATTGGTAATGACAAACACATACAGCACAGACCCAAGATCAGTGGTCTCATTTTGAGAAAAAATTCCAGTTGAGATTCATGCTTCCTCTGCGGTCTTGTTGTCCTTAAAGCTGCAGTAGGTAGAAATGGAGCGAATATGATTAAAATAAGTTATTTTTATAAAACAGTCACTGTATCCTGACAGTAGTGCATGAGACAGGTAATCTGAAAAAAAAATCATGTGCCTCATTGTCCTCCGGTGCTCCTAATGGCATCTGCAAGGTTTCACAGACCGGAGGAAAATAACCAATCAGAGTCGAGCTGGAGCCTTGCCGTCTCTGAGCAGCTGTCAATCACTCACAGACTCCGATCAAACGGTCAAACTAGGCAGCGCTGATCAAATATGAATCAATATTCTGTTACTGTAATACCTATTTCTCGGCTCAAATGTTTTCAGAAACATCTTGTAGTGTACTGTTTAGCTGTAAAATGAGAAAGTTTGTGACCCGGCAGCCATGTTGAGATCAGTTGAGGAAATACCAAGCACCGCCCACAAGCCGGAGCAAACGTTCTCATATTCTCATATTTGATCAGCGCTGCCTATTTTGACCGTTCGATCGGAGTTTGCAAGTGATTGACAGCTGCCTCCGTTGAATGAACAGCCAATAGGAACGCTCTCTCTGAAATGACCTGTGATCGGTCAAAGTCTCCCGTCAAGGGCTAGATCTTTTAAAGCCTGAAAACAGAGTCATGAGGAGGTGCAGAAGTCTATTTTTCTCTCAGAACACTTGAATTACAATATGCTGAAAGGTTATTATGGAATTGTTGTCCAATGATGCCAAAAACTATCTGCCTACTGAAGCTTTAACAATCCACTAATCTATTCTCATACAGGCACAAAAGCACATTATATGCACACGCCACCACAGATCTGCCCTTTAATCAAGTCCTGCTTTTTCTATAAAGAACATGCATTCACTTTTGGGAGATGTGGAGAGGAGGCGGAGCGAGATCAGAGGAAGGGACAAACATCATTTAAACAGGTGGAAGAGAGAAACAAATATGAGCAGCTTGTGGTATGTCAGTTCATTGATGGAAACAGAGGCATACCAGTAAGAGAGATGATGAGAAGGATGATACAGTCCAGCCTCCTGATGAGGAGGTGCCAACAGAAACAGCTTCAGGCTCCCTCCTCCTAACCCATCATGCGTCAGCAGTTCCCCGCGGACGCTGAGAAAGTTAAGAAGTTGATGCAGATAGAAATGACTGGCACTGTACTGAGTGGCCGAGGAGCGAGAAAGTAGAGAATGAGGAGAAAAGCAACAGACGTAAGTAAGCAAGGGAAACAGAGAGGGGGTGAAGGGACGAGGAGGAGGAGGAGGAGGAGGGATGGCGTAGATGCTGCAGCAGCTGTGGAGTATAACACTAATCTATGCACACTCTTTATCTCCTTAATTAATTCCTGTTGATTCGGCTCATTGGCAGTCTCAGTTCTCAACAGACTCCTGTTGTCTTGTTGTATGAATCATGTAACTGACCTTGGAGCCTCACTGATGTAGTCATACTGAATAAAAACGTCAAAAAGAATAATAAAAAAAACCCCTCTTGGTCTTCACATCAAATAATTTTACAGAGGGCTCAACTATACATACACAGATTACACTTTGAGGAGCCGCTGCATTGGCAGCAAAATGGTGAAGAGCCTTGGGGACTGAAGAACAACACTAAGAGGAAGATTATTTTCGAGGCGTGCGCACTGCAGTCACACGCAGACTTTTGTTTATTACAGTGACCCTTATTAATTAATGTTTACATATGATGATGAGTCTCGTAATTCTTCCTCCCACACGTCTCCCATTCCTGCTCATACAGCATACACCGATCAGCCATAACATTAATACCACTGACAGGTGAAGTGAATAACATGGATTATCTCGTTACAATGGCACCTGGCAGTGGGGGGGATATATTAGACAGCAAGTGAACATTTTGAACCTTGAACTTTGTGTTGGAAGCAGAAAAATGGGCAAGCGTAAGGATGTGAGCGACTTTGACAAGGGCCAAATAGTGATGGCTAGACGACTGGGTCAGAGCATCTCCAGAACTGCAGCTCTTGTGGGATGTTCCCGGTCTGCAGTGGTCAGGACCTACCAAAAGAGGTCCCAGGAAGGAAAACCGATGAAGTGGCGACAGGGTCAGACCCAAGGCTCATTGATGCACGTGGGGAGCGAAGGCTGGCCCGTGTCGTCCGATCCAATAGAAGAGCTACTATAGCTCAAATTGCTGAAAAAGTTAATGCTGGTTCCGATAGAAAGGTGTCAGAACACACAGTGCATCGTAGTTTGTTGCGTATGGGGCTGCAGCCGCAGACCGGTCAGGGAGCCCATGCTGTCCTAATGTTATGGCTGATGAGTGTATATGTTCTTCTTCATGCATAGTAATACACTTTCTATCTCTGATGCATCACAATTGTAAATTATTTTTAATGGAATTTTGCAATTATTGTACTGGAGTTCAGGTGTATTTATGAATTATTCCTGCTTTCTCATCTACCTCGGATTTAGTATTTTGTGCAGGTGTGCAAATGCATTCAGGTGCTTGTGATCTACAGTACAGGCTCATACGGTATTCGCTTTCTTGCTAAGAGTTGCAGTAGGTGGGAAGATTGATACCAACACTATGTTTTCTTAAGATATTTTTCCAAGTTTTTATCTGTAATCTCTTCTTTCTGTTCAGTCCTGTTTGTCCTGCTGTTATTAGAGACGTCTGAACTAGCTGCGGACACGCGACTCGCTCATGGACTCAAAGTTTAACCTGTGATGGTCTAGGGTTTATGGGAAATGGTGTTTGTAACAGAAATATTGAACAAACAACAATGATAGATGGAAGTGAGCCACACAACAGCAGTTGCCAGGCAACCAGCGCAGACTCCAGGAATTCACTGCTCTCGGCCAACAAATAAACACAACTCCTGATAAAATGTCGAGTTGTTGTTTTTTGTAGTGTATTTTGGTGGAGTCGTTATGCTCAGCAAGGCTAACCGGCTGCTTGCTTTAGCTTCATGTTTAGTGTACTTCACAAAACGTCGAATTTTTCCTTTAAGAGTGAATTTCTAGAGACTTGAAAAGCATCAGAAGGGAAAGAAGGACAATACTTGTATGCAGATGCAGCACATCTTTCATTTTACACATCCGTCTACAGAATCCTGGTATTTTTCACACCTTGTCTCTACTCTGTTTCTCCGCTGTATAATAAAACTAGGTAAGGTCAGAGGGCCCCGGCAGCTTTGATGCCTTCGAATGGTCCCTGTGGGAATCTCAGCTCAGTCTGCTACTCTTTGAAATTCAGATCCCATCCGTGCCAAATATGGCTTTGCATTTCAAAGTAGGCCATTTCCTCTATCCTCATATAGAAAAAACATGTTGCGACGATAAGCTCTAAAACAAGACACAAACACACACACTTATAGACACATATGCAGTTTACTAGACTAGACAGAGTTTCCAGTGTTTACATTCACTGAGCTGAACTCTAGCCACTGCATGTCTTAGCTTAACCCTGACCCCCGAACACACACACATACTGTATACAGCCTAATGGGATGATTAAAGAGGTGGGTGACCGTAAACTGACCAAATCTGTTTGTCATTAATGAAACCTTGAAAAACACTGCAGAGTCCCTGGGGACACATTTCTCCCAAAATGTGCTACTGTTTACACAGGCCACAGCATGAGAGAGGAGATAAGAGGAGTGATTTAACATAGCAGAGGCCCTCAGGGGACCCAATGACTGCCAATACAGTACATCTAGTTTAATTTATACGCAATCAGATAAGGTCTGTTCTCAGCTCGGAGGTTTCTGTTTTGACTATGATTCAGCAGTTTGAATTGTGTTTGTCCCACATTCAAGGCACCTGAACAAACATGAAGAGTACGCACAAGAGTACGCACTATTAAAAGAGTACTCCAGAGACAAATTGAGTGACTGACTTGTCAAAATCAATTCAGGATCCTGACTATTAATCCCTTGTTGGATCCAAAAACCCTGGATCATTTCAAATAAAGCCACACATAGCATCTTTTTGTTAGACCTTCGCTTAAACACACGCTGTCGGCGTAATGAAGCTTTCTATACTCTGTTTGTAGTCTCTAAACTGAACCAAGAGATGACCCTGAGATCCCCCGTTTTTTTTTTTTTTTCCTTAGACGTTACCAAGTTCCTCCAGAGGACATTATAAAACAGTTTTCACAGGCTGAGTAGAGCTCATGTTGAGAAAACTGATTTTGATGTGTAAAATCAATGGATTACTACTCACAAAAAAACACTACTCACATAAAAACACAACCTTGACAACAATAAAAGGAGACATGTGGTAACTGTGACTGACTACCTCACGCAAGCATCAAGGCTCTGCAACTTGATTCTTATACAGCTCTGAAAGGAGCAGAAACCAGTGACTGCATGGGAAAGCAGGAAAAGGAACCTGTGGTTTGAAAAACGGATGGCATATGTGGCATTTATTTAAAGGTCATCCAAGAGAGGAATCTTCTTTACCCCTCTCCTACGACCCTCTTTATTTACCTTTTTTTTTTTTTTTTTTTTGCTAAGTCCATTATCTGATTTCATATACTTTTTTTCCTCTCTTATTATTATATTTTTTCTATTTATTTACTTTTTTTAATTAGTTTATTGTATTATTATTATTTTTTTTATTATTATTTCTTCTTTTTCCCTTTCATGTGACCAAGACCAACATGGGGTGGGGTGGGGGGAAGGGTTGTTCCCTTTTCTGTTTTTATTATTATTAAACATTATATTATTATTATTATTTGTGTATTTGTAGACCAGACTGGACTGTCTGTGGCTTGATTGAGTAGGCTATTTAGGTGAATTTTGGTTAAAAACAAATTTGTAAGATATAGTTTATGATATTCAGTGTTGTGTGGTAATGCGTTTCTTAGTGAAACGTTACAGTAATCTGGTTACTTTTCTCAGTGATGACTAGTGCAAGGTATTATAATTTGGGCTTAATTGCATTATTTCCAGTAATGCTTTGTTAGTTCGACATTTTCCAGATTGTTTAATCTAAAACTAATGCAGTCTAATACAACAATCCTGCAGTAAATTCTACCTTCATGAAGGTTTTAACATCGCAGTTTTTGTTGGAACTGTTTTAGAGAGATGTTGATTCAACTTTACGGCCATCTTGGAGCCCGTAGACTGTAGCAGAGCTGTTAAATTTGTGTTGCGTTATACTGAGGTGTTTCAAATATTCAGTCTACCTTTATTGATATCCATGGGGTGGACAAAACATTAGAAACTCTTCTATGACACGGTATGATTCAACAGCACTAATAACTGTAGCTACAAACATGACCATAAAGTTGAATCAACTCGTCTCTCAAACAGTTTCAGTTGTATTAGACTGTGTTAGTTTTAGATTCATGCACCTAATAAACTCGCAACTGTGAGTAGCATAGTGTTACGACCCTGGCTCACAGGAACATGAAGTTGAATCAACCAAACTTTAAATATATTAAATAAACAAAATAAAACAAAGAGCAAACAAAGTGGTGAGAGGAGATCCAGCTGGCTGAGAGAGAGTGGTGCTCGGTGGAGGAGGGGCTTTTAAACTCAGGTACTCAGAACAGGTGCTGCACATCGACAATTAGGGCTGGAAGGACAGACTCCGCCTCCGGTTCACCTGCAACCCAACTGAGTAACCAGATACGGAGAAAACAATGTCTTTGTTCATACAATAGCACACAAATGTGGCACAAATGTCAGGTGACATCTAAGCTTTTAATGAACTCCCACTGTATCTTCAACGTTGTCAGTGTTGTTGATGATCTAATGAGCAGAAGGAACATTAATTCAGCTGTTTGAGTGGACTGGCTCCCATTTAAAAAAGTAATTACAGGAAGGTATTAGCAGCTACTTTTGGAGTGAGGTTGCAGCTCAAATGTCAGGGACGGAAGCTGTTACCACAAAATGGATATTATATGAGCTGATGCAAAGCCTGAAGTGGGCTGATTCCATTAAAGAGGACCAATTATGCTTATTTTCAGGTGCATACTTGTATTTTGGGTTTCTACTAGAACATGTTTACATGATTTAATGTTAAAAAAAATGCTTTACTTTTCTCATACCGGCTGTGCTGCAGCACCTCTTTTCACCATCTGTCTGAAACGCTCTGTTTGTCCTGAAAAGCCTCAGTCTGCTCTGATTGGTCAGCTGGCCCACTGTTGTGATTGGTCAACCGAACCAAACTCTTTGGACTCTGCTCCAGCTCCGCTCTAACTAGCTTTGTTTGAGGGCGTGCCAAACTAGCTGCTTGGCAGGTATTATGCAAACATGTTACTTGGTGGCATCACCACATTACGGAAGAAAAGGCGGGACTTCAAGCAAGGCGTTTCAGGCAGCTCAGGAGCAGCGTTTCTGTGGGGGAGAGTAACTCCCTTTGGTGTGGACCTTTGGGCTTTGTAACTTTGCAGACCTCTTTAATTTGCTTAAGCATGCTCTTCCCTTCTCCACATGTTGTCATTTGGGTAATCAGTGGTCATATCAATCAGTGTTCACCAATCTCTTCACTCTTACTAATTGAAATTCAGACTCTGTTGCTGAGTACATATGTGGAAAAACAAAAGAAAGAAGAGCAGCTCATCTGTGAGACAAGGGTGTTCAAGACATGAATAGTTAGTTTGATTGGATGCGCTGCAGGGTCGAGGAGAAATCATTTTACTGGCAAGAGTTGCCGCAGCTGCACTTTTCCTGGCAGATGAGCTGACAAGTCATTAGCAGTTATGGAAGTCTGAGTCAAGTGGAAGAAATCATCAGCATCTATCTCTGTCTGCTTATATTGCTGTTACATATATTAGGACTTAATGAGCCATCAGTCATCTGTATTCTGTATCAGTCGCCTGGCCTGGAGTTACCAGTGTTTTTGAGGTACGCTCAAGTTGTGCAGGGATATCCAGACTCAGGAAAACACAAATGATGGGAAAGGTTCAGCCAGAGCAGCCAAAACACAATCCAAGTGGTACAACGCAGTAGGGTTGTCATTATGAGCATGTTAGCATATTGACGTTAGCATTAAGCTCAAAGCACCACTGCACATGAGTACAACCTCACAGAGCTGCTATCGTGGCTGTAGACTCTTATAGGACTTTTACACAGAATGTGGCACCACTGCGCTCTGAAGCCCATTATTTCTGTCCGAAAAACCCATTAGGATTCACCACAGGGTTGTACGGGAGCGTAGGAGAGTCACTTCAATGGCCCATTGACTGCACAGCGATTAACGTCTTCTGTTCCCTCGTGGCTGTGTTGTACAGCTCTCGGTTCGCCGGTTACGTGGCGTCGGGTTGCGTTTTTCCAAAAGTTGATTCTGTTTATACTTTCCGCCCGCTGTTTTTTTTTTTTTTCAGCACCCCCGACGGACCCCCGCAGCCGCAGCCGCAGCCGCAGCCGCAGCCGCAGCCGCAGCCGCAGCCGCAGCCCAAACACACACCCCCATTCAAAATGAATGGAAGGACTTGCGTTTTCGCTGCACCTCCGGATCTGGTGTGAATGCAGCCTTTAGCCTCGGTTAAGCCAAAGTTATATTTTCCGCGTCCATGAGTAAGCTAGGGACCGCATGATGTAAATTTCGTCTTCAGAGGGTGTACGTGTAGGCTCTGTGTGAATGACCGCGTATACCAACAATTTGTTGTGGCCACTACGCTACAAGTGGTAGCGTAGCAATCTACTGTACATGTGTGGAACGCGTCCTCCAAGCGGACAGTAACATAACTACTATGTGGCTGTGGTGTCCGCGGCTATCCGTGTACGCGTCCGTTTGGGAGTATAACCATGGCATTATATGCGTCCACCCTCTGATGACGAAATTTACGTCACACAGAATCCGGCGGACCATAGCGAACCCTCGCGGACACGGAAAGTATAACTTCAGCTTAGTCTTGTTAGATGTTGAGTCTTGTTACTTGAAATGATGAGTTGACTAAATGTCAACTAGCTCAGCTCATTAAATCAAGTTAGAAAAAGCACTGTATGCTTAATATACAGTATAACTCCCAGCATGCATTGCAGTTGAGTTGAAATTTTACAGGATGGAGGCTGAAATCTGTCAGTTCATTACAGTTACAGTAACCTGATGTCGGTGTTTCGAAGAAATACAAGGAAGCATCTAATCTCTGAGCCACTGCGGGGGCAGCACTGCTATATAACTGAAGTACTGCAGTGGGAAAAACATTTGATTCGTATCGCAGACCAAATTGCATTGTGCTCATAAGTGATTTTTATGCGATATCAGCACCACACCCACACCAACATACACATTCAACATTCACACAGATGTGAACAGTGTTTTTTCCTCTTACTTCACTTGTGTTGGACTGTTGAGCCTCACCCAGTCTTTGCCTGTTCTTGCACTCAAGTACTTTCCACAATAGACCCGTCACGGGTGATTGATTCTTACACCGTGCTGCTCCTTTGTCATTGCTCTGAGGTGTTTTTGTCCTGATCCAAAAATAACTTCTCCTGGCTTCGTGCGGCGCGTGTATACAACTTCCTATCCAGTTATAACTCACAGGAAGTCGGGATTTACAGCGACAGAAAGAGATAAAAACAGGATTCTCACAGAAAATATGCACACACACACACACACACACACACACACACACACACACACACACACACACACACACACACACACAGGTGATGATGAAGCTGGTGATTTCAATCCAAATCCCAGTCACTAAAGGTCAGGAAACCATTGAAAATTAGATTTAGCCTTTAAATATTTATTCATTCAATATTAAAAATATATTCACCGTAATTATGGTGGCCTTTCCTTTGAAGGTGGCACTCAGTAGTTATGATCTGCTCCATCGCCTCTCAATCACAGCTTCATCCTCTGCTTTCACACTTTGGAGACTGGAGATCTTTATGGAACTGAATATTTGTTGGACTCATGTCAGTCTCAGAACTGAAACCGGGAGACCGGAGAGAATCAGGACCTGAGTGAAGATACTGGCATCATGTGAAACTAGGAAACCTAAGGAATCCATTGGTACCAACCATGGTGAAGGAGTCTCAATAACGCTCCAAACTTACGCTAAATTTTGGCGAGGAAAAACTGGCATGGCCATTTCCAAAGGCGTTCCTTGACCTCTGACCTCAAGATATATGAATGAAAATGGGTTCTATGGGTACCCACGAGTCTCCCCTTTACAGACATGCCCACTTTATGATGATCACATGCAGTTTGGGGCAAGTCATAGTCAAGTCAGCACACTGACACACTGACACCTGTTGTTGCCTGTTGGGCTGCAGTTTGCCATGTTATGATTTGAGCATATTTTTAAAGCTAAATGCAGTACCTGTGAAGGTTTCTGGACAATATTTTCATTGTTTTGTGTTAGTAATTGATTTCCACTAATAAATATATACTTACGTTTGCATAAAGCAGCATATATATCCCCTCGCATGATGCTAAGAGTATTAAATACTTGACAAATCTCCCTTTAAGGTACATTTTGAACAGATCAAAAATGTGGACAACTATGGACAATCATGCGATTAATCGATCGACAGCCTTAGTTTTCACATAATCTAACATCCCTTTGGCTGTGGGTCTGGACTGCCATTCACATCACAATATTGCTGTAAAATGTTTCCCCAATTAGCTGAATCTACTGATGGTTTTATCAGAGTGATCCTGAGGGGGGGTTTTACAGAGGACGTATGGAAGATTTTTGACCACTGTAATACGTTTTCAGTGACCCTCCGTTTACTTAATGTATTTTCCACAGTCCTCCCTGTAGACTTGCAACATCACGACTGCCCATCCGGAGCATTAGCTGGTCCCAGTAGTTATATAATATAATATGACAGTCCTTAAAATAGATGTTTCCTGTCAACACTAAATCAACTATTTGATCTGTTTTTGTAATATCTTGGCTCGGGTTTTGTAATCTTGAGTCTTTTTTTGTCTTGAGTTTGAGGAAATGAGCCACTAGTTGCTCATTAAACAATCAGTAAGCAATAGATTTTTGCTCATTTGGTGATAAAAGCTTCTTGGTGAGGTTGTGCAGATTTTGTTCTGAGCCCACTCTTACAGAAAGTTGGTGAAGGTTTTACTGCTTAAGACTGAATAAGATTTAGTATATGATGCATTCACTGTCATCATTGATGGGCCTTTATCTGCACACATAAGAACATGATCTGAAAGAGTAGCGAGAGTGTTTGTAGATACATTTCTTTCCTCCTTGTATCCACTGAGTTTGCAGTCTGTACTGTCAGAGTTAAGTAATCAAACACAAATAGATTTTCAGACATGATTAATTTGTGCTGCTATTTGATAATTTAAATCTTATTTTTCTCTATTGCTTTAGTAAGAATCGATACGCTACTTCCCTGCCCTCAAAACACCAGAGCTGCTGAAAGCAAAGCCAAACAGTTTGGCAAAATTTGCATGACAACAAATCTTAATTAAACGAAGTAGATGCAGGCCGAGGTTTAAAATTGTATTTGGAAGTCGGCACTAATTGTTGCTTCTCAATGGAGCCTGGTGTCTCTCACAATGCTGTCGTCAGAGGAGCTGAACACAACAAAGGTAAAACATCTTGTGTTTTTATGGATTCGCTGAAAACAAACACTGAGACCTTCAATGGTCGTCTGTTTGACATGTGCTCTCAAAGAGGCGTAACATACGCACATACTTATACTAGAAAATAATAAAAAATACTGTCATTGAAAAATGAATATATACAGTACTATAAATATCACACCACTATGACACAATGCTTAGAGACAGTACTACAATATTATCTAAAGGTGCAACACTGGCTTTGGGTACAAGTATGTATATTTTTTGCCTTGTGATTTTCTATTGCTATTGTGTAGTTTTTCCATTTATTTCTATTTTTTACTTTTTTTATTCTTTTGTATTATTCTTATTTCTTTCTTTCTTACCTTTTGTCTATCTATTAGGGCTGTCAATCGATCAAAATATTTAATTGCGTTTAATCGCAAGATTGTCCATAGTTAATTAAGATTAATCGCAAATTAATCGCAAATTAATTAATTTGTCAAGTATTTAATACTCTTATCAACATGGGAGTGGGCAAATATGCTGCATTATGCAAATGTATGTATATATTTATTATTGGAAATCAATAAACAACACAAAACATTGACAGATATTGTCCAGAAACCCTCACAGGTACTGCATTTAGTATAAAAAATATGCTCAAGCCCAAAAGGCAACAACAGCTGTCAGTGTGTCAGTGTGCTGACTTGACTATGACTTGCCCCAAACTGCATGTGATTATCATAAAGTGGGCATGTCTGTAAAGTGGAGACTCGTGGGTACCCATAGAACCCATTTTCATTCACATATCTTGAGGTCAGAGGTCAAGGGACCCCTTTGAAAATGGCCATGACAGTTTTTCATCGCCAAAATTTAGCTTAACTTTGGAGCGTTATTTAGCCTCCTTTGCGACAAGCTAGTGTGACATGATTGGTACCAATGGATTCATTAGGTTTTCTAGTTTCATATGTTATGTACATACTGTATATGTTTTTTTATTTATGATGATCTTCACTCTAGTTTTAAAACTGAGCCCGCTACAACCTAAAAATCATAAGTTGCGTTAATGCATTAAAGAAATAGTGGCGCTAAAACAAATTTGTGTTAACACGCTACTATTACTTTAACTTTGACAGCCCTACTATTAATCTATACCTTGTGTTGCTGCAACACCTGTATTTCCTTCCCTAGGGATCTATGAATCATGTTATTGGTTATGATGCTTTTACTAACTATTCACTTTATAGGTGTTTCCTTTTGACCCCAGTGAAGTGAGAAGGGTTGGTGTGAGGGTTTAAACCAGAGTAAAAGTAGTTTTGATTAAATGTTTGTTGTTACAGTTTATCAGTTTTTGCCTGTATATATATATTTATCTATTTATTTCCAGCCGCGACAGAGTGTGACTGGTATTTTTTTCACATTGTGAGTCTGTGTGTTTGTCAAAATGGGGCCCTGGAGAGACTGTATCGAGAACTACCACAGAAGTTGTTTTTTTAAGATTATTTTTTGGGCTTTTATGCCTTTAAGGATGGGGAAAGTGATAGTTATGAAAGGGGGAGAGAGACGGGGGGAGATGCAGCAAAGGGCCACAGGTCGGATTCGAACCCCAGGCTGCTGCGGTAAGGACTCAAGCCTTGATACATGGGGCGCCCGCTCTACCCTGGCACGATTTGGTGTCGCGGCTGGTGTGAACGCATCGCAAGATGGTCTCCAGTTTATTTTGTGATCAAATTTCTAAATTCATTTTCCTGTTTAGTTTGGTGTTGGACCAGAACACAAAAGAGACTGAATACAGTCATACAAGTAACTCCATAATTAAATACCAGCACACAATCTTAACATTATGAATAACCCGTCATGAATCTTGAATGCATATATTCATATCAAACACATCTTTATTTCTAAATAGCAATGGTTATTCTAGAAATAAAAATGTGCAATAAATCCACATAAGACCTGTCCAAACCCTTCAATTGAAATTTCTCCGATGCATACCGATCTCATTCTGTAGTCTTTACATATAGTGAGGTGATTCCCGTGAGAGACACTGTGAGCCGTCCTTAACTAATATTATCTGTCGGCTTTATCCTGCCTCGCAAGAGAGCTGCCTCCAGTGGTTTATATTCTCTATTATATGTTAATACACGCATCATGTTTTCAAAGAGATTTCTAGATCAATCACACACAAGAACACTCATGCACGCACATTATTGGACATGTATGTGCAACCAATACATAATTCATCCACGGACATTTATTACCCTCTGCGCAACAAAGAGGATAGTCATTATAATTTCATGTTGCAGTCATCTCCAATGGAAACACGTATGTGTTGATTGATAGTAAGTCCACTGATTGGCTTTGCAGTCAACCATGATGTGGAATAACGGCGGTGTGCATGCACACATGCACACGCGGATTAATTTATTTGTCTAATTTTTCAGCCAATGTTGAAACATGCTTTTCTAGTCAGGAACATTTCTGCCGTTACAGACGCCACAACATGTCAGTTAAGTACAAACATTTTGACTTAATCTACTTTACTCATTGACAAATATGTCAAAAGTGTGTCAGCTCACCATCAGCAGGAATGACACTAGTGCCTCTCTCTCATATGTCCAATTGACACAATGTACTGACACATTTTTGCTGACAGAATTCAGTTTAATTGGATCCACAGAGACATATGAGACACAACAATTTGGCTTTTATATAAAACGTTTGCTTTCTCTCATGACACTGTTTACTTTGGGCCCATTCTGACAATTACAACATTTGAAATAAAAGACAGGTACAATCATGTTTTGTGTCTTTTCTGGAGATAATGAGTCATGTTTATTCTCATTTTTGAGTCACCTGGACAGCAAGCGAAAGCACAGAACAACAACACATCCCTCCACCCGCCCGTCCTCGTCTTCATCATACCGCTATTCACTTTGATCAATATTTACAATGTACAGTGGGCTCTCTTACACATACTGAATATCCGTTTATCATCCTTGATCAAAAAGATCATCAGGAATCCCTTTGTGAAAATCCTTGTTGGCTCTAGGGTGACTGAAATCGATCATATCAATCCAGCCCATTTCTGAACTCAATCACATGTTTAAAAACACCAATCCTTACTTTAATTTGCCAGTTTTCTAGGGCTGACCCGAATGCATCGAAGCTTCAACCGTTGCCATGATAATCAACCTCCAAATTAGTATTTGAATGTTTTTTGTTTTTTTTATACAAGCATGTTATAATAATGTATAAATCCCAAATAGCCCAAGAAATAAGGAATAATCCCACAATATTATTAATTATTCACATTCAACAATAATAATTATTAGTTATTCTCTGATGGATATCGCTGTTTGTTGTGTGTAGAGGTGTGCGTGTGTACAGTAGTGCTGCAGTGCCTCTGTACTGAAACAGGACCGTGCCGCCTGAAGCTTTGAGTAAGCTGAGCTTCCAATATTTCTCACCGAAGCTTCGAAGCCCAAAAAACGGTATTCGGGACAGCCCTACCATTTTCTTAATCCAAAATTATAAAAGTGGTTCTGTGTGGCACATTTTGCTTTCTGAGTCATTAAATATAAGCCCTGATCTGATCTGCAGAAGAAAAACATAAATAAATTAGGGCTGTCAATCGATTCAAATATTTAATCGCCATTAATCGCAAATTAATCGCACATTTTTGATCTGATCAAAATGTATCTTAAAGGGAGATTTGTCAAGTATTTAATACTCTTATCAACATGGGAGTGGGCAAATATGCAAAGGTATGTATATATTTTATTAGTGGAAATCAATTAACAACACAAAACAGTGATAAATATTGTCCAGAAACCCTCACAGGTACTGCATTTAGCATAAAAAATATGCTCAAATCATAACATGGCAAACTGCAGCCCAACAGGCAACAACAGCTGTCAGTGTGTCAGTGTGCTGACTTGACTATGACTTGCCCCAAACTGCATGTGATTATCATAAAGTGGGCATGTCTGTAAAGGGGAGACTCGTTGGTACCCATAGAACCCATTTTCATTCACATATCTTGAGGTCAGAGGTCAATGCCAGTTTTTCCTCGCCAAAATTTAGCGCGAGTTTGTAGTGTTATTTAACCTCCTTTCCGACAAGCTAGTATGCCATGGTACTAATGGGTTTTCTAGAGTCATATGATATCAGAATTTTCACTCTAGCTTTAAAACTGAGCCCGATACAACCTCTGAAAGATCGATTAATGCGTTAAAGAAATTATTGGCGTTAAAACGAATCTGCGTTAACACGGTATTATCGCGTTAACTTTGACAGCCCTAAAATAAGTATCAGATAGTTCCTCTGTTGTTAATGCTTTTTTCAACAAAACATATTCACTCATTATGTTATGAAATGAAAAACCTTTTCGGCACATAAAAGGACTTTTTCTGTTGTGTATAAAACCACTTCATGGTTTGTGTTTTCCTCCGTTCTACAGAATACTGTATGACGGAAATAATGTGATTGGAGCAGTATGATGATCTGGATGTACTTTGGTTTATAACACCAAACATCACATTCGCCAAATTGGTTTGCATCCAATTAATTAAACGTGTGTCAAGTATGAATTTTTTACTCTGAGTCTGCATGAAGACAAATCGAGAATTCAAATGAAGTCTCCTCACTGGATAAATGTAAGTGCCGTGGGCATATTCCTAACTACATATATACACTTAAATATTGTTTCACCCATATTTCTCCATTGTTCATATACATTCAGTCAGGAATATCTGTTTTATAAAGGCGAAGGGAGGGGTTATTAGACAAAAAGGGAGGGAAGGGATGTGCACGAAAGAGTGGATTTGATGCCTTGATGTAAATCTGTAAGATGTATTAGTATTTTCTTGTTTGGCTTTGGTCATTTAAAAGCAGAATAACTTAAACATTATAGTCTCTGTGATGATCAAAGCATCCGTCTTCGACTGTACCTCAGCACTGTGTGATCGGAGTCCGTGAGTCTGCCTTCATCCTGATATGAACAAGACGTCACGAGTCATGCATGCTGAAGTCCACATTCAGTTTCATAAACCCCCCAAAAAAAACAACAGAAATTTGACACTTTTGAGAGTTTTTTTGTCGGAGAGTACCACAAATGAGCGTCCATTGCTGCAAACAGACACACAACACAAGCGCGACTCACAACGACGACAGCAGCAGGCTACAGATTGAAAGATATGAGCGGGGTCGGTGTCGAAATAGCAGTCCTCCATATGCACACACACACCTACACAAACACACTCACATTCACACTGGACACCACTAGAGTTTCTTTTTAATTTATTTTACCATCCCTGATGTCTGAAGTCAATAACTTCTTTTTCGCTCAGAGTCCCAAAAGCAGCTGGGCAGTTAAAACATCCTGATCTGTGTGGGTTACTTCCTCCTTCTCCTCCCACTCTCGTTCGCGCGCGATAAACACTGATCCGAAACATCGAGAATCAGTGAGAGTTTCCGTCACGTCCTCAGACATTCGTCTCCTCTCCTTCCAGAGGGTATGCGCGGCCCTGCACCTTCTCCTCCAGACACACGTCCTCTGTGGCAGTGCTCACATGACTGCCGGCGCCTCGCCTTGGCAGGAAAGAGAACTGCAGGGCGTGTCTGCTCTTGGCGGGCCCGCCTTTCCCCGTCCCGTTGCTGTAGGAGACGACCAGTCGGCGGTTCTCTTCCGGTGCGGCGGAGCAGGAGGGGTCTCCGTCAGCTTTGTTGAGGCGAGGCGAATCCCCGCTGGGGTCGCTGCCGTTGTTATTATGGATGTAAGGCAGATTGCCGGTGGCGATGCTGCCGCTCTTGGCGTGCGGCGTGTGGCTGTGGGTGTGGCGGTACTCCTCGTCAATGTCCTTGCCCAGTTTCCACCTCTTCCATTTTTTCAGCATCTCTGACTGCACCTGAGGGATGATGGGACGGCAGAGAGGGGACAGACAGAGGACAGACACATGAAGATTTGTGATGGAGATTAAATCAGAGCACTTCATTAGATGAACTTGCTCTCTTGCCAAACATTTAAAAGTTTGGAGATTAGCAGACGGATGGTGTTGTATCTGTCCCACTTTGTAGACAAAAGAACTTGAACAAAGACGGAGCTTTCCGAGATATAAAAGGGCCGATAAAGCCTGGCAGCATGAACACTGATGAGGAAAAAAATGTCTAATGTATCGTCTGTACGAAGGGAAAGGAAGGAACTGCAGCAGTGGCAGAGATTAAATTAAGGTGGTGCTCGACATGAAAGCACATCTGTCTCACCTCTTTGTTGACGAAGCAGTACAGAATGGCAACCAGCAGGCCCTGAAACAGAAGGTTTTCAGTCATGTCAGATACTAATGTTACACAGCTTTTACTGGGCACAGCTCTATATATTTAATCTTATTATCATTAAGTACCCTGATATCACTTGTGCCCCAACCCTGCCTCCCTGCCCTACAAAATGACATAATACATACTACAACTACAGTACGTGAACTGCATTCTCAATTATGTTTCGAAGGAAGTGTATTTTCTTCCGGATTACGGTCGCAGTTTTAAACAGTTTTAAACACGTGGTTAACGGTATAAATTAAAACAAAACAAAACAAAAAATTGCAACAAAACTACTTCGGTGTTTGTTTGACCCATCCAACACCTTTCCTGCCCGCCCTTTGGAGGACTTTATCGCTTGTTATACTTGCTATTACACCACCTAACTTTCATTTAAGGTCGCTCAATGTCACCTGTCACCTGCACGTTGCTCGTTGCACTACGTCACAATCTGCGGCCTTCCGCGGACTTTACAAACGCATATGTGATACGTCAAAGACAAATGTAATCTACAACGAAATATGTAGTATATAATACAGTTTAGTTGTATGGGAAGTAGGGCTGTCAATCCAGTTAAAATATTTAATGGCGATAATCGCATAATTGTCCATAGTTAATCGCGATTAATCATAAATGAATCGCACATTTTTTATCTGTTCAAAATGTACCTTAAACCTTAAATGTACCTTTGTCAAGTATTTAATACTCTTATCAACATGGGAGTGGGCAAATATGTTTTAAATATGTGCTTTATGCAAATGTAACAACAAGGCAACAACAGCTGTCAGTGTGTCAGTGTGCTGACTTGACTATGACTTGCCCCAAACTGCATGTGATTATCATAAAGTGGGCAGGTCTGTAAAGGGGAGACTCGTTGGTATCCATAGAACCCATTTACATTCACATATCTTGAGGTCAGAGGTCAAGGGACTCTTGAAAATGGCCATGAAAGCTTTTCCTCTCCAAAATTTAGCACACGTTTGGAGCGTTATTGAGACAAGCTACAAGCGACAAGCTAGTATGACATGGTTGGTACCAATGGATTCATTAGGTTTTCTAGTTTCATATGATACCAGTATCTTCACTCTTTAAAACTGAGCCCGCTACGACCTCTGAAAGATCGATTGCGTTAATGCGTTAAAGAAATTAGTGGCGTTAAAATTAATTTGCGTTAACGCGTTATTATCGCGGTAACTTTGACAGCCCTGATGGGAACGTAATTTTTAGGAGACAGGGCTGTTGGGTCATCAAACTCCATTGTTGTCCAAAAAGCAAACAATTAAAAACATGTGAGAGAGCCATACCATATTCACCACCGTGAAGATGTTTCAGAGTTATATGTCACCCAATGCATGAGTATGAGTCCTTTATACCTGTATGTTAAAATGCAGTTCTATGGCTCAATGGCAGCCTATACGAGCAATATTTAGTAGTGTCTACTTTGTAATATAAATGTATTGCTTGTTTAGGTTTACAAAGGATCTACAGGTGGCAATGATATCTCCAGGAATGCAGCAATGCGCTAACAAACGCAGGAAAAAGAAGACTGGAAGCAAGTAAACATGGATGCAAACAATGCATTTTTTTCAAAAGAATTGACTTTGCAGATGTTTTATGAGGAAGACGAACAGCATCTTTGTTAGACCTTCAGGATGCACACAATGCATTTTGGTGAGTGACACTGGACATAAACAGAAGCTTTGTTTGTGTACAAGAACAACTCTACAGGGCACCTTTAAATATTAATACTATTCATCAATTATTCATCCATTTGTACAGTGGTTTACTCCAGGTCCGTGTATTACTCCTTCTCAATTAAAAAGTGCTGAAACATTTTACAAGTATGGGATAATGTACAGCGAGCCGGTCATTGTTGTGAAAGAATCCCCGCTTCGCTTCGGGTCCAGCATCACCCTGAAGCTCATTCACACTAGGCATCAGCTGACTCTAACGACCCATAACTACAGTGGTCACACCTCGGAGCACCAATGTACTGAGTGGTTGCTATTATGCTGCTAACGACCCCACAGAGGTTAAATTCCTGGGTTCCCCTGCCATTCAGCCAGAACTGAAGAAGCTTCTTGGATTAGAAGTGAAATGTCTTCAAGACTCTAAACCGTCAAGTTGCTGCTGATTTAACCCGTACTCGGATACCATGACCTGGATGACTGAGAACCTTCACAAACACTCGGTATTAGAGTAAGAATGCATTTAAAGAAACAACAAAAGGCTTATAAATGATCTTGTATACCACAAAGAGAGAAAAGACGGAGAAACACACTAATGTTCAAATATTTGAGGATGTACGTGTGAATAAGTGAGACGAAGTTGAGCTCTGACCTGGAAAGAGTTGAACAGCAGGTCACAGAAGAGGCGAATGAGGCGCAGCATGGAGCCTTTAGGGACGGACTCGTCGATGACAAAGGTGAAGAGGATGGCGTGAATCCCGAGCAGAGGAATGAGAGTCAGGGTAGATTTTGCTAATCTGAACCAGAGGAGGGAAAGGGGAGGGAATGTTTTTATTTTATATTTATTATATTATATTTTATGTTTATTATTTTATTTTATATTTGATTATATTACAAGGCACCAGAAAGGTTAGCCACCACTCATTTACGCTCTCCAGATTCAAGATTCAGGTAAGACTCACCTGAACTTGTAGTCAGTGTATCTCATCTGATGAGCTCGCAGTTTAGACATCAGGATTTTGATAATTCGTATGAATATGAAGAAATTAATCTGAAATAAGAAGAGAGGGGTAGTTAAATGATGCACAATATCTTCTCTAGAGGTAAAGATGACATAATAAGAGAGAACAAAAACGTTTCCAGTCTTTCTGTGCAGCGAAGGATTTGAACTGGCTACACACACACACACACACACACACACACACACATTGTGATCTAGTGCAGACCCCCTCCAATGACAGAGCACATTAATTATTACAGCACTCAAGTTATTAACACTCCAAATTTGGTAACGTGTGTACGTTGTCTTGACAGACGTGTTTGTGTGAATGTGTGTGTTTGAGCGCACACAAACACAGTTGGTGTGAATCTGTGCGTGTGTGTGTGTGTGTGTGTGTGTGTGTGTGTGTGAACAATAGTTGAACTGCAGGGTTGTGTTTGGTGCTGGAGGATGACATATGACGTTACCCACCCGTACGGCAACTATTTCAGAGATTACGATAAAGAGAATTTTTCCACAGAGCACAAACTGTGTGACTTACACAGTCCAGGAAACATACGGGTTTCTGAATACTTCAGTGTGTGTGTGTGTGTGTGGATGTGTGTGTGTGTGTGTGTGTGTGTGGGTGTGGGTGCACACGTACGCTTTTGCATGAGGTCACAAAGGTCACAAAGGTTGCTACTGTTACTGTTAATGTGCACTTGTGCTCATAAGTGTGTCCATCCATAATGTTGTTTGTCTCTATGGGAACAAGAGGCAGGAAACACACAGGAGGAATTCCACGACTTATTTGTGTGTGTGTGTGTG
The DNA here is from genome assembly GCA_916701645.2 of Sebastolobus alascanus. Lineage (NCBI taxonomy): Eukaryota > Metazoa > Chordata > Actinopteri > Perciformes > Sebastidae > Sebastolobus > Sebastolobus alascanus. Next base: position 66,617 of record CAKAOJ020000473.1, read on the forward strand.
TGTGTGTGTGTGTGTGTGTGTGTGTGTGTGTGTGTTTGTGTGTGTGTGTGTGTTTGTGTGTGTGTGTGTGTGTGTGTGTGTGTGTGTGTGTGTGTATGTTGGTGGGTAGGGGTGTGTACATCAATGTGCATGAACACCAAAGAGACTATATGAACGATAGTCTACATGCGTTAATCTTCCAATTTAGGGTGGAAATCGTGAATTAATTTCAGTTTCTGAGGTCAAATTAGATTCTCACTATAATGAAACTATTACCAGTTTGATATATGAACACTGTTTTTATTTCTCTACACTCCCACAAGAGGCTGCGGTACACATCTGAGAGGTTGCGAGACTATAAACAAGATAGGACAACAGGAAAACAGATTTCTGTATTTTTCATACTTTGATCTAAGTAGTTGTATCTCCTCAGGTTTCTAACTGTTAAATAAAACAAGGAAAAATTACTTCAAATGTGTGCAAAAGACTTCAGGCACAGTTATTGACACAAATAAAAAACATATACAAATAAAAATGTATCTGTATTAAATAAATGTCTCACAAAAAAAGAGTGCATACTCCCAACCACTTTTTTTCTGCTTTATTCATAAATGAATCAGTGACTTTAATCAAGACCAGTCAGGTCAACTGACTTGTTATGTTATGTTTTTAATCCTGGGGTGGACTAAAAGTGTGAGTAATTTATTGCTATATTAGTGCATATAGTGCACTGCAGTGAGAGCCTGAAAAAGAGTCATGTCACGCTCCGTCTCCCCCGGGAGATCTAAAATTAGTCCAAACACTTGACTGAATTTATTTATTTTTACTCCATAAAATCATAGCTAGATGCTACACTTGACTACACAGAGTTGTGTTCTGTCCACATAATCTAAAGTAGTCAGTGAGGAGAGATCATAATGTTACTGATGTACAAGAGTGGATGCTGGGTAATTAGGTGTAATTATTAGTAGGCTTGCCGCGGTAGTCGGTGTTACCGGTGTCACACGGTGGTCGGGCATACAACGATTACATTACGTACCCATCGCCCCCACCTGCTTTTTTACAGAAATAAAACCCGCCTACAAACTGAAAGTGAAAGTGTCTGCTCCGTACGGAGTCTCAGCTCAGAGTAACAGGAGTCATATTTCACACCCACGGGACGAGAGTTGACAGACAAGACGATGACGGAGGATTTGGTGTCAAAGTGAAAAGCAAAAGCGCCTATTTGACAATATTTCAGATTTAAACCCAAAGCTGTAAGGGAACCATAACGTTTATGAGGTAATCGCCGTGAGAACGGAGCGGTCACAGTCGGTGTTCGCGGCGGAGCAGCGCCGGGTGGAAACCTGCAGCCCCGCAGCGAAAGCTCTACCGGAGAGGCCAGACACACAGCCATCCGACTTTAAAGATCAAAGTAAGCGCGCTACACATATTGAGCACCGTCGTTTCTTGTAAAATGTCCGGTTGTTGTTTTATGATGAATGTTACTCCACTAATTGGAAGACCGGGGGTTCGATCCCCGGCTCCTCCAGTCAGCATGTGGAAGTGTCCTTGGTAAAGACACTGAACCCCCAATTGCTCCCGAAGGCTGAGCCATCGGTGTGTGAGTGTGTGTGAATGAGAATTAGATTATCTCCACCTTGTATGGCAGCCTCTGCCATTAGTGTGTGTGAATGGGTGAATGTTTTCATGGTAGTGAAGTGGTTGGTAGACTAGAAAGGCGCTGTATAAATACAAGTCCAAGTCCATCTGCTCCATCTACATACTTTCCAAAAAGCACACACGCACCCAGACACAAGCATTTGGTACCTTTCAGTATCTCTATTCACAGCAACATCTGCCAAGACACAGTTGGTGAATGCCCGCCGCTGTGTGTGTGTGTGTTTGTGTGTGTGTGTACTGGACTTGAATTTCCTTCATCACAGTGTCCAATTGTAAACTGCCAGACAGATAATATGAGGGTACGAGACAAACAGACAAATATACATGTAGTCTTACCAGATAAGCAAACAGTATAGGAGAACGGATGATCCACCAATATCCCATGTTAATATTCCTCTCCCAGCACCTGCACACACACACACACACACACACACACACACACACACACACACACACAAACACGCACACACACATTTTGCGTTGTAACTTATTGCTGTTAACATACCGTATCCAAAGAGTCATCACACATTCATAAACTATAGTATGAATTCTCAAAGGTCAAAGATAAAAGCTGTTACATCTCAACCGCCTTTCATGTGATGTGACAACATTATTTAGAAGATATTATTATGAAAGCAACTTACTCCTCGTTCTCATACAGATATTTCACTGTGATCCACGGCAACACGAATATGAGTGGTGCACCTGAGAATGACACAGAGGTAAAATGTGAAAGCGAACAGAGCAAAACTTTGTAAGACATAAAGTTGTTGAGATTGTCATCATTTTACCAGATTAGTGACGACGTCATAGAGTGCTCCTGGTAGGTCATTCACTCCAAAGCTTCATTATTACTTTTAGTACACACAACTGATGTGTTTAACAAATTATAGTTTGTTCTATATTTATTATTTAATCCACTTATTATCCTGACATGATTTTATTGTATTATTCCGCATTATTTATGATGATGAGTTTAAAATCTCATTATCTCGAGACAAATATTTCTATTCTCCTCTTGCATGATGAAGACTTGAAAGGTCTCTAAATATGAAAATCTCTGGCTGTGCAAAGCAAAATCTAATCTGTTCATGAACCTGGTCTCTTCTTCGGACATCATCTGTCCTGTCGGTCTTCAATGACTCACTAACAGCAACTGGACAATCCAGTTAGTATTGTTAAAATCTAAAGATAATTATAGAATTACATTTTCTCAGAATAGCAAACGGAAAAGTTAATATAAACAGTCATTATTTATTCAGCGATAATAAGAACATTAAGTTGAAGATTTCAAGAAAACAGGTCTTAAATGATTAACCAAAGCTGCTCTGGGCTTATGAATGTTTTTTTTATAAAGTGTCCTGTGGATTTTTGAAATAATATATTATTAAAATCAGTAGGCGGTAGATTAACAACTATTTACATGTATTAGAAACCCCACGGTCTTCACTTTAAAGGGGAATTACATCAATTTTACACATCAAAGTGTGTTTACTTCTCACTACTGTGAAGTGAAAAAAAAAAAGCCGTTTGTGGCTCCAGAGGGAGCTGTGGGAGATCTGATAACGTGATGTCACTTGAGTCAGCGCCGGTCGGGTATGAAGACTACAAGCAGAGGTCCTTGAGCATGCAGACATAAATGAGCACCCAAAATATTATGCAGTTTGGTGCAGCAGTATGCAAGATTAGCCGTGGACAGACACAGAGATGCACACGACCAATCTCATTATCTCCTGGCGGAGATAATCAGTATGTACTGCATACTGCCTGCTAAATGAACGATTAAGTATGATTTTACCAGCAGACTGTTCACACTGAAGCAAGATGTATCACGGCCGAGCCGTTCTCAAAGCACCTCGCCAGCGGCGCCGTCACATCTCCGAACACTAGGGCTGTGTATTGGTAAGAATCTGGCGATACGATATGTATCATGATACAGGGGGTAACGATTCAATATATTGCGATACTGTAAGCAAGGCGATATACAGTATTGTGAGTTTTTCAAATCTAATTTTAGGAAAACTGATATAAAGACACACTATATGTATAAAATCAGTGTAAAAAAAAGTCACTATGTGTAATGGTCCACTATGGGGACAAACATCATTACACATGAATAAAATTGGACTCATTGGATCCACAAGTGTCTCAGCTTTACAGTGATACCCAAATTTATGCAATTCCAAAACTGTTTAGGGACCCCAGTATGCAGAAATATTCAAATACACCATTTTTAGTATAGGCGAAAATAACTGCATGTTTTTTGCCCTAAACTGCATGTGATTATCATAAAGTCGGCATGTCTGTAAAGACGAGACTCGTGGGTACCCATAAAACCCATTTTCATTCACATATCTTGAGGTCGGAGGTCAAGGGACCCCTTTGAAAATGGCCATGCCAGTTTTTCCTTGCCAAAATTAGCCTAACTTTAGAGCGTTATTTAGCCTCCTTCGCCATGCAATGGATTCTTTAGGTTTTCTAGTTTCATATGATACCAGTAACTTCACTCTAGCTTTAAAGCTGACCCCCGCTACAACCTCTGAAAGACAGAATAGTGGCTGGGCCGGATTTTTACGAGGTTAATTGAAAATCGATACAGCGCTTTGGAGAATCGATACAGTATTGCAAAACATAATATCGCGATACTCATCTGTATCGATATTTTCTTACACCCTTACCAAAAACGTTTCTAAACAGGCGTAATTTTGATCACATATTGGGAATCTAAATGGTTACTTTCTGGCCTTAAAACTTAATGAAGTGACGTAACAACAGCTTTTAGCCTGGCTCAAAATCTCACATGACAGTCAGTCTCCAGGCACCCAGATGCAATGCCTTGTGGGGCAGTTGAGGATGTCCAGTAAGCTCACGCTGCATATTGTACTTATGGGCATTTATTGCGTACACTAAATCCACATACTATGCAGTATGAATGCACATCCTCAATTTTACATAATACTTGGTATGAATAGAATGTTAGTATATCTCTAAATCTGCCACAATGTTACCTGCACTATCTCTCACCCATCTCTGCTTGTCCCTCTATACACAATAGTCTGTGTGTTTGCTTGTGTACTCACCTTGTGTTGTCATTCCAGAGCCTGTCATACCACACCTGTCTTCTAGATGCCCTCTGTGATTGTTATTACTAACACTGACTCATCCCGAAAATGGTCACCTGTCCTCTAGATGCCCTCTGTGATTATCACTACCGCTGACTCATCCTGAGAATGGTCACCTGTCCTCTAGATGCCCTCTGTGATTATCACTACCGCTGACTCATCCCGAAAATGGTCACCTGTCCTCTAGATGCCCTCTGTGATTATCACTACCACTGACTCATCCTGAGAATGGTCACCTGTCGTCTAGATGCCCTCTGTGATTGTCATCACTATCACTGACTCACCCTGAGAACGGTCACCTGTCCACACAGCTGTTCTGTATTTGCTTATTAGTCTATTAACCTGTTAACCATTCCTGTATCTGACTGACTTCCTGTTGCTGATGACTGTTCCTGTTAACCACTGCCTGACAGAGTCTATTTGCTGCGACTGATCTATCTGAACACTTTGGGTCAGAATCCTGTTCACTCTTCTCACTAAACTGACCAATATTTGTCTGTCAGAAAAGAACAGAAACACATCTTCTGTAATAACTATGATAAATAATAATTACTATGACTGTGTAACAGTTGTGGTCCTTACCCCAGCCAATGGCCAGATAAATGTAGAAGTACTTCCTCTCGCTGAACACGGTGATGACCAGCAGGCTGTGCAGGTAGATACCCTCCACCAACAGCCAATAGTTGTTGGCCATCACGCTGTACTGCATCATCACCATGGCGCCTCGACACCACGTAACAGCCTGACACACGACACAGGACGGGGGCAGTGGGGATACGAACAATAAGCCAAGGTGACACCTTCTCTGATAGTACAAAAGTAAAAAATGCCACTTTAAATCAGAGCTCCAAGGGGGCCACGGCTGACAAATATTCTGCTTCAGCTCCGTTGCATTAACTCCGAGTCAGACTGCAGCACAATACGATGATCAGCTGTTGGCTTACAACAGCGGTTCAGAGGACAAGGAGTGCTGTCCTTCACATGAACTGTTTGATTTTGGCATCCACATATAGTTTCCTCCCTTTTCCGCTCACAATCCTTCACAGCAATTTAAGTTACAACATAACCGTGAATACATTTCCAATGTCTCTTGCACTCGGCACAAAAGCAGCGAATCACATTTACAGGACATTTTTAGTTGCCTATTGCTTAATACTTACTGTGGACTGATGCAGACACAATGCTATTTGTACCATTTTATATGACATATACTGTATTGTATATTCCTCCGATGCAAATGTAGAGCTGCTCAGCAAGAAAGGAGCAAGTGAAACTGGAAGAAATCAGAATGTGTGGGAATTTCTTGATTTTCTCACCCTCCCTGATATCAACAATTTCTGTTTCACAAGTTCAGATGTCTTCTTTATGGACGGATATGTGACATTTCAAATAGGGCTGTGTAGTGGCAAGAATCTGGCGATACGATACGCATCATGATACTGGGGTAACGATTCAATATATTGCGGTACTGTAAGCAAGGTAATATATTGGGATTTTTTTAGTTCAATTTTAGGAAAACTGTCATAGTATAAAGAACACAGCAGAAATAAACTATTTTTGATTAGGCAAAAATAACACATTTATACTGCATGCAAAAAACTGCATGTGATTATCATAAAGTGGGCATTTCTGTAAAGGGGAGACTCGTGGGTACCCATAGAACCCATTTTCATTCACATATCCTGAGGTCAGAGGCCAAGGGACCCCTTTGAATATCGCCATGCCAAAATTTATTGTAACTTTGGAGAGTTATTTAGCTTCCTTAACGACAAGCCAAACCAAGAGTCAAGTACCTTCACTCTAGCTTTAAAACTGAGCCCGCATCAACCTCCGAAAGATCCAATAGCGGCCAGGCTCGACGGTCAGATTTTTAAGAGGTTAATTGAAAATCAATACAGTGTTTTGGAGAATCGATACAGTGTCACACAACATAATATCGTGATACTCGTGTATCAATACTTGGTCCAAAACATGAATTACTGGCAGAGGGGCTCAACAAATAATATAATAATAGCTCCTTCTCCTAATCAGCAGCATATGAAGTGTGATGTGTGATAGCTGTAGAATCTAAAAACTATACTGAATTGTTGGGATGTCCCAGAAAAGGAACGTGGAAATTCTGCCATAAAAAATACAGATCTGCGGCAACCCTGTCTCATTATATTACTGTTATTTTCATATACATAACCTATTCTGCATTTATGTTCCATTAACAGTGCAGGCAGTAGTGTGATGTGATATTTCTCTCATGCTAAATAGCTGCACATGAACACATTTCCTGGCAGATAAGCTGGCGTGGTGTGTTTGCTCTGACCGGTATGGTGACCCAGGCTTGTGTCCGGGCGTCGCTGCTGCTCTGGGGGTCCAGCGTGAGGGTCAGCAGGGCGTCTTTCACCAGGATGGACATGGCTCTCAGGATGAAGGAGGCAAACAGGTTCATGTGGATGTTGTTCCTCATACAGTGGAGCTTCCTGGTGTACAGGTGACAGTGTGTGTGTGTGTGTGAGAGACTGCTTTTGACTTTTAAATGTTGTATTTGTTCCTTTTTGATTCTCTCTTTCCTTCCTTGTTTTTCCCTCCTTTTTTCCTGGCTTTGTTTCCTTCCTTGGTTTCCTCCTTCCTTTATCCCAATTTTCTTTTTGCACCATTCATTCATTGCTTATTTTTCTCTTCGTTTGTTCTTATTTTCTCTCTCTCTCACCCCTACTTCTTTTCTTCTTCCTATCTTTATTGCTGCCTTACTTTCTCCTTTCCTTTCCTCCTTCTTTACTAAGTTCCCTCTTTCTTCTTTCCATCATTCTTCCCCCTTCATTTATTTCCATTCTTCTATCCAGTTCTTCACCCTTCCTTCCTTCCCTACTTATATTATCTTTCCATCATTTCATTCATCACTTTATTTCTTCCTTCTATCCCTCAGTCATTCTCCTTTCCTTCTTTCTTCCTACCTCACTTTCTTCTGTCCTTGGTTCCCTCTTTCCTTTTTCTCATTGTCCTTCACCCCCCTTTGTTGATTCATTCCTTTCCTTTTCTTTCCATTCCCCTACCTATTTCTTCCTCCTCCTCCCTCCCGTTTGCTCCTCGTACATGTTGTACCTGAAGGTGATGAGGATTCCCAGGGCCAGCAGCAGAGCTCCCAGGGACAGCGAGTAGCCCACCGTATACATGATCCGTAACTGACTGAGGATGCGTCCGTACTGCTGCTGCAGAACCAACAGGAGAGACACAGTCAGTTACTTCCATGCATTGCCTTCATACACACCCACCCATCCACACACACAAACACACACACACACACACACGCGCACACACACACACGTACACAGTGCAGATTAAATTTGGCACTAAATATGTAAAAAAGGTCCTAAAGAGTAGTCGAACAGATGGGAGGATTTTCACACGCTGAGTCATTTCAGATCGTGTCAAGTTAAAGTGTCAAGACAGTCACAGTCACAATATCGTCTAACCATCTGCCACTCCAAGCAGCTTCACACATGCTAACTGTTACCTCACACACACACATGCACACAAACACACTGTACTATATACACACACACCTCACCAGGGTCGTCCTCACACTCGCTGGTATTCTTTTGTGCCCATTGACCCTCTTCATTGCAGACTCTGTAGACCAGACCCTGCTGAACTGTTCACACAGAGACACACGTTATGAGATTTCACATTAGGACGGCATGTGTACCTCCCACTGTTCAGAAGTCACCCACACAATCATTTGTTTATAAGAAAATAAATATTTAGTGACATTCATTTATCTGAAACAAACAGAAATTGATGATCATTAAAGTTCATTCTTCACGTTGGAAACAATAGTTCAAACATCTTCAATTACAGTACAGCACCATAAAAAGCCAGTAAGTAGAACTTGGATTGAAAGGGAAATACGCTTATTCGCTTTCTTGCTGAGAGGTTAATTAATCTTATGTCTATATGGTAAATATGAAGCTACGGCCAGCAGCTATTAGCTTAGCTTAGCACAAAGACTGGAAACAGGGGGGAACAGCTAGCCTTGCTTTGTCTAAAGGTAAAATAAACAGCCTTCCAGCACCTCTAAAGCTCACCATTAACACGTCATATCTACGTTGTTTAACCCATAGGCTTACAAAAATGGGCCGTTCTGTGCTGGTCTATTTCCTGGAGTCTCTGCTGGTTGCCTTGGAATAATAACTGAGCTTTAGAGGTCCTGTCAGGTGGATTATATTCCCTTTGGACAGAGCAAATTTCCAGTCTTTGTGCTAAGCTAAGCTAAGGGCTGCTGGCCGTAGCTTCATGTTTGAGAGTGGTATCAATCTACCCACCTAACACCCAAAATGTCGACCCTATAATGTTATTTCTGAGATGCCACTGGGCCAAAACTCAATGTCCATAAGTTCTCCAGTCAACATACAGTAGACAATGACAATTTTCACCTATACTAATAACCTGAACAGGGTAATTAAGTCACCATCTATGGAGTGCATGGTTATAGGGCTAATTTGTTTTTACCATCGATTAATCTGTAGATTATTGTCTTTATTAATTGCTTAAAGGAGCAGTGTGTGGATCTGGTGGTAACTAGCGGTGAGGTTGCAGATTACAACTACTCCCGTGTGCCAAGAGTGTAGGATTGCTACGGTGGCCGATGTGAAAACGCGAATGGCCCTCTCTAGAGCCAGTTGTCGTAAGAGATGAAGAGGTGGTTTGGCTCTCTACATTTCCTGTAGAGGACAGATAGAAGAAGAGAGAGAAACCCAAACCCCCAGGAAGAGCGCCGGTCGTTGATCCAAATTTTTGTAGGTGGCCAAACGGCGGTACTACAACTTCCGTGTCTGTCACGTGATGCCATTGGGCCCAAAAATACTTTTTCCCATAGACTTACATTGGGAAAGAGACGTCTGTAACTCGGCGGGTAATTTTTTGGGGTGAATCAACTTCCCAGTACGAACACTCTAATAGTCCTTATTTAAATCATTAGGTCTTAAAGTTGTAAAACACATTAATAGACGAATCCAGAGTTATTTCCCTTCCTCCGTTCATGTGAATGAGCCCCAGACCGAGGCTGGAGCGAGGGCTGGGAGGTGGAGTTAGCAAGCCGTGACGACAGCGTGACGTTGTGACCCCGTGACCGAGCCATGTGACCGAGCGGACACTACCGTGCCTGCTCCGTGGGCCCAATGGATGCGGAAGATCCGGGTACTTTTCCAGTTGGAAGTCGAGCCATTTTGGCATCATAAGCCACTGAGCAACTTTCATAGGAATGAACGGGGCCCCGCCTCCAACGCTGTATCCAGTTCTCTTTATACAACCATGGAGAAACCTGCCAGGCTGCTAGTCCACAGGAGATAATAGACACAAGCTCATGTTCACACACATTCAGTGTCTCCAAACCACCTAGAAGAAACCTGACCATGAAAATAACTAATTCTACATGTTACATGTAACTATCTGAGACACAAGCCTGTGCACACCAAAGGAAAATGTCCCAGAAAGCTCCACAGGATAGATGAGCTGTTCCTGGAGACACAGTAGCCGTGTTTCCACTCAAATGTCAAGCGAATTTTAACCGAACTTTTGAAATGTTGCAAAAAACACACACGAATTAGGCGAGTTTCTATCAAGTTTTCTAATGCCATATTTAAAAATGAGAATAAAACTATTTACTGTAAATGGAAACACGGCTTGTGTGAAGTCTTGACACCACTCTTAGGTTGATAGTAGAGCGATAGCTGACTCATGTGTGGCCTTCACACACAATTACTGCCTCGTCCAATCTCTGAAAGCACTGTACACACTATTCAGGACGGAATTCAACAGATTGCAGATTTCTTTCATCCCACTGAATGACAAGGACATACAGTATGATGAGCTGGTGTTTCCACTGCAAAGCATTTCCATTCACTATTCAGTCCACAGAATGACTTTAAATGAGAGTGCTTTGAAGAGCTCTTCCTCCAAATTTCTGACGTCAGTACTTTAATTTTGTACTTATGAAGGTGTTGAAGAGGAGCTCTAGTCTGATAAAGGGATAGTTTCTGCACACAGCTCTTGGAATTACTCATTTTAATTCAATACATATTGTATTATTATATATTTATGACATTTACCTTTCACCTGTTTACATTTGTGGCATTGTATAGATTTCTTTTTTGCACTTTACTGAGAATCTATATTATTCATATTTTTGTTTAGGGTATATTGTTGCTTTTTAAATGACAAAGATGACTAAAACTAACTAAATACTTGTTTATTGTTAAATGCCGAACACAGAAGGGCAATGAGGCGCAGGGTTTTTTTTAGCTGCGCTTTGGTTGCGTCTGGTTGCTATGATACGGAATATCAAAATGTCGAGTACTTGCTCTGGATGAAGGGAAAGCTGAAGCACGTAGGGAGAGAGGACGAACCCGCTGGTCTGTGTGTATTAATTTCTCCTCCATTGTTGTTGTTGTTGTTGTTGTTGTCCAGCACCTGTAGCTACATGTAGGATATGACGGTTGGTCGTTGTGGAGTTTCACCCAAAGTTGAACATTTTTCAACTCTCGACGACCAGAAAAAAACACCAAGCAAGCAGCGATCAGTGCAGAATAGAAGCTCGGCGCCTCGTCATGCTGCTGCTGTTTGTAGCAAAAATGCGGCACTTCCATTGCAAAGAATTCAAAAAAGAAAAAATGTGAACATCGCGGTTGTGGCGGTTGCTTGGCATCTCCTGCGGTTGGCCTGTCAATATTGCGGTTATTGCGACAGCCCTAACTGCAACTGCTGCACAAGAATTTCCCTTGGGATTAATCAAGTTAATCTTATCTTATCTTATCTTGACACACACACCTTTGTGGTACCATGGCAGGAACCATGGGCAGGAGACATTGACAGTGGTTCCTGGGAGTCCATCAGGCCAGCAGGCGTACAGGTCAAAGGTCCTGTTACACACCAGCCCTGCAGTGGAGAGCGCATCTGTGAAATCTGTGCTTACAATACAGTAGGTCAGGCTTCATTCTCCGGCATGCATCACGTTCAGACGAGACGGGAGGGGCTCACCTGTGGCGGGGGGCGTGGTGTTGATGTAGTCCAGGCACTGGTTTTTATAGCCGCTCCACTGCTCCTTCACAAGCTCCAGAGAGTTAGCAGAGGAGACCTGCAGGAGGAGGAAACTTCCTGAAGCTTAATCTACAGTCATCATCTACTGTCTGTATGTGGGTGCATGAAACAGAGAGAGAGGCCGCGAGTCGTACCTTTGTGCAGCTGCAGAGCATAAGCAAGGCCAAGAGGAGACACACCTGGGACATCCCACTGACGCTGGGAGGATGGGGGTCGGTGGGGACCAGAACACAGAGGAGGCCCGACACATGAGGCGATCTCGGCGCTATCTCACCGCGTGGCCTACACACACGATATGGAGGAGCTTGTTAGTGGGAAGAATGTGTGTGTGTGTGTGTGTGTGTGTGTGTGTGTGTTCAGGGTCATTTGCACTGCAACTGAAAGAGAGATGGAGTGAAATAATGAAGATATCGAGAATGTCACAGCATTGAAAAACAACATTGTCATTCATACAAGCACACTAACAAGCAATCAATCTCCTGTGCAAAAGACAACAAAAGCATGTTTTTTTTCAACACATTTCTCCGAACATTTACTGCCGCATAAAAGCATCAATCACGGGAGCTCGACAGATGATTGGATAATGGGTTTGGACGGAAGGGGGAAGTGGGTCAGAGGCGAGGATGGTACCTTCAGGGAGAACAGAGATTTTCTCACAGTAAAAAATGTTTGTATGTGTGATTGTCTGCGCATAGACTCACATCTATATTTATTATTTAGAACACCTGTTGGATGAAAGCCACAACACTAAATTCTATCAAATAGCTAGAATTGTTTGTGTTCGTGTGTTGATTTTTTATGGTCGGTGCACTTCCTGCGGCACCAGTTGACCGTCTTCACTCGCGAAGTTGGAGAACAAAACGAAATCTGAAACGTTTCTGCAAAAAACACCTTGACGATGGAAACATTTTTGGCTAAAACGTTTCAAATTCCACTCTGTTCCAGTCTCTGTGCTTCTGATGATGAAGATGATGCATCTGCATCAGGCTGCGTGTGTTTCTGTGTGTTTGTGTCCATGGTATTGAATTGCTGTACCTGACAGAGACCTGAGCCAAACATCGATAGCCTGTCGTGTTATCACAGCGCAAAGATTAGCACCTTCATTTTGAAAGAGCAAACAACAAAACAGTGAGCTGCTGCTGTTTTTTCTTCCTCCAACAGTCTTTTATCTTGTGGTGTTACAGTAATAACCTTCCTCTTTACGATCACATGCAGCTCTTATCGACTGAGCAGCAAAGCAGAAGAAAACACAGACAGTTTACATGCTCCTGCAGGCGGATTTTCTACATGTTTGGTAAACAATCTGTGAGATTAAACTGCACCAGGAGGAATTTCTCTGTGAATGATATTAATATGAATATGGGATGGAGCCTCATCGAGTCAGTTATGGACTCAGGTAACAACAACAACTGCTTCTTATTGTCAACAAATCCCATAAAAACACCACAAACTACTATACTAACAAGTACCGTCTGTGTATCCAAAGCCTGATATGACGTATTCCTCTGTGCCATAAACCTCCATTAACTTATTAAAAAGAGCCACATTGTTGGACTGGGTGACATGTTCCTTCATTATGATGAACATGGACACTGTATTTCATTCAGAGTCAATCCCACATACACCATCCTGCTGTAAATACTCACTAGAGCATGCATTAATCAGGCATGTATTCATTCGCAGCTGAAAATAGTCCCTAATAAATTCTAATAAAAATAAATTCTCTATTTACTTCTGTTTGAGTAACTTTTGGCAAAACCTACAGTGCCCAGCTGTTTTAGGACATTACTGAGCCTTTTTTTGGGGGGGGAAAATGACAGAAATGCTGGAGATGTCAGAAAGTATTGGGAGACTGACTGTCCCATTGTTGGCTTTGGGCTTTTCATTTGATTTAGTGACAATATCAGCAGTCTTATCCTTCATGGCTGCTGTTACAAGAATCTGTCGGCATCGTTTTCTAAGTTTTTATTTTTCTGGTCACGGAGTACTAACTGTGAATTGTTATTTATTTTATTATCTAGAAGAAAACGTATTATTAACAACTAAAAACATGTTTCTGTCATAATATATGAACTATGCAGCCTTATGGATAACATGATCCATGATTGATTGGGGTTAAATAGGATCCTTGTAATTTGCAGTTTATGTAATTTCATCTCCTAACCTCCCTTGTTTGCACAGTCACATGGAGAGATTTACTTGATTTTCATGGGTATATGAGAGCATGTGTGCATTTGTGCGTGTGTGTGTGTGTGTGTGCTGGCAGCGTCTGTGTGTCTGTTTTTAGTTAACCACAATACTGCATGATGTCCAAGAGGAGGACAGCACATAATCCCAAGATTGTCTTAAACTGATAGCCTTATCGACCTCTCAGGCAGGTTTTACATTACACCCACCCCCCCCCCCAACACACACACACACATACACACACACACACACACTCCAGCATGCTGTGGAATGAGGATATCTTAAAGCCTTTTCCAGCCTGTGTAAATGGCCAGCAATTAAATCCTCTTCCAAATGTTTTGCAGTAGCTGCTTGTCGCTGCTTTTGGGTGAAATTTATCACTGCAGTTGGATGTAATCTTTGTATTTCTAAAGTGTCATCTTTTTCCGTGAGTATAGAATAAAAAAAATCTGCCTTGCTTGATGACGGTGCATTTTTGAGTTGTTTCCCAGAGGGGTTTGTAGTAGATTTTTTTTAATAAGGCCCAAAAGGCTGCGGAAGTTGGTTGGTTTTCACCCAACAGTCATGCTACTAGGGCTGCACGATTATGGCTATTTTGATCAATATTGAGATCAGGATTATTTATCGTGATTATTCATTGATTTTAGTGACAACATATTTTTATTGCACTTTCACATTAAAATAAACAGAGCGCTGCTTTCACTTCCATGTTGTGCTACATTCTTGCTAAATTCTTGCTAATGTAGAAATTAGGACTGCACGATGTTGGTAAAAACTGACATTGCAATATTTTTTTTCTGCTATATCTATTGCAGTATGAAATAATATAGGAATATTCACCTTACCCTTTTGTTAGCTACATTCTAAAGTTAAATGCTTCAATCTGTTGCACTTCGAGAGCAAAATTAGCAACATTAAGAGCTAGATAAACAATTTTATGATCAATTTAATCATAAACACATTGCTTGTATAGATAATATCTATACCCAGAAGTGAAGCCAAAACACCTCGATCACCTGCTGGTTGCTAGTTGTTTAGGAAGCGCTTGCTTTGATATGCAGAAGAGTTTTCTATGAGCAGAACACGCATTTTAAACATCAATATTGCCGGCGATCATGTTCATTTAATTGTGGGAAACCAAAATTGTGATCGCGATTAATATTCGGTTAATTGTGCAGCCCTACATTAACATTACAGATTATTTGTTCTAGTGCTTTTATAGGCTCTGCTTCGAATAATGTATTACTTTTATTTGACATTTTATTTTTATTCACTCAGAGAAACCTTTCTTTGAACTTCTGCCATTACTGAGCCATTGCTTGAATCCTTTCTGGACATATTTTACATGACAATTGAGGGGAAAAAGCTTGGCGTCACTGTCAAAATAGTCATATGATGAATACAGAGCCGTGTGTTTGTTTGTGTGTGTTATCAAGGAGAAAGACAAAGCCAGAGATAGAAAGCGAGAAACCACGCTCACTGATTTGTATGAGCACAATCAGCTTGTCAGAGATGCGGCTTGTTCCCTTTGGAATATTCCTGAATGCTGCGCTGTTCATGTAAATCAAGGTACACACTATACACTCTTTCTCTCTGTGTGTGTGTGTGTGTGTGTGTGTGTGTGTGGTCATTGTAACAGTAACATTTGCTTAAACAAACTGGGTTTAAGCCATTATTTGCATTGTTCATTTGTCTCACACAAAAACACACATCTAATGCTTTTTCTCTTCTTTCTCTAGGGAAGAAAGAGGTGGCACTTTTAGCTCATGATGCATCAACAGATGAGGCCGCAGCAGCCCCCTGCTCTCCTCCATCTACTGAATGAATTAAACATTCCTGACAATGCTTTATCCTTTTATTTGAATCATTAACACCCTGCAGAGTGCATGAAACAATGTCAGTCTGTCAGTCCCTTTCATTCATATTTGTCATCCTCTTCACAAGCTCAGCGTGTGCCTCCTTTCATTTTCTTTCTCGGTCAGTATCCGTGTGTCAGAAGTAAACCGTGCCTCTCTCCTCCCACACATTTCCATTTAAGCGCACAATATGTATGTTTGTCACGGGGACAAACACAGAAACAGAACATGAAGGAGAGGCAGAAGGAAGTAGAGTGGAAATGTGCGACAGTGAATCATTTGAAAATCTACTTATCACACATCAAGGACCTCAAACGATCAAATGGCCGATAATGAAGTCTACAAGGAAAACAGACTCCCCATTACCATTAAGGTCATCATTAAGGTTATGCAGTCCATGCGACCCCGCCACGAGCACCTCCAATTATGCTGTTTAAATCAATAAGCCTCTATGTGATGAGGAGCGGGCTATTAGGCAGAGTATGGAGAGTAGGCGGTAACAGAGACAGTGGAGTGCTGTGGCTGTAATGGAGCTAAACAGAGCTCTAATTATGTTGTTTCTGCCTCGGAGAGCCGCTCTGCCCCACATGGAGGCTGACAGCCAACCACTCTGAAGCTCCAATATCATGACTTTTTTCCTCTTTATTTTAATTTGTATTTTATAAAAAATACTTACTTTCTATCCTTCTATTTTAAAGGGACAGTTCGGGTGTTTTGAAGTGGGGTTGTATGAGGTACTTATCCATAGTCAGTGTTACAGTAGATGATGGTCGGCACGGAAACAGACAGGAGTACCAGCACGGGAGCAATGTACTGTTGTGGACGGGGCCGGCAGCAAAACGTATTTTAACCACCTAAAAGAAAGACTCGCCTAAAAAAATCAATATCAGTTTAAGTGTAAGCTATATAAAATATCTTCACTGGTTTATCTCGGGGAACTGAACTGAAAGTGAAACTTATCTGCTCACTTCAAAGCCACCAGACTCAGTTGGCAAAAACGGCTGTTTCACTTTCAGTTCAGTTCCCTGTCAGAAAATATGACGATGGATAAGTACCTCATACAACCTCACTTCAAAACACCCGAACTGTCCCTTTAAACTACATGTTCTTTGGACATAATTCAAATTTTAAAGGGTCGGTCCACCCAAATGACAAAAAAACAACATGTTTTCTCACTTGTCACTGGTATTTCATGTTAAGGCTGCACAATTAATTGAATACGATCAGGACTTTCGCTTCCCACAATTA
Source organism: Sebastolobus alascanus (assembly GCA_916701645.2). Classification (NCBI taxonomy): domain Eukaryota; kingdom Metazoa; phylum Chordata; class Actinopteri; order Perciformes; family Sebastidae; genus Sebastolobus; species Sebastolobus alascanus. The sequence continues at coordinate 83,757 of CAKAOJ020000473.1, forward strand.
AATGAACATGATGGACTGCGATATTGGCGTTTATAATGCGTGCTCTACTGCATAAATCAAGCGCTTCCTAAACTAACAGAGATGCACCGTCAATCAACAGCCAACTGAAGCCAGCCGGTTTTCAGCAGTCTCATAACTGATTTTTTTGCCTGTCAGACACACATGTGCAGCAGCCACATGATGGTTTTACGTCGGCACGCAGCAGCACAGTCAGTAACGTCACACCCACACACACACACACACACACACACACCCACACACAATATGTCGGCAATGTGGAAGTTCTTCAGTTTGAGTGAAGACATCCAATAAAAGCCGTGGAGGAACAACCTTAAAAACATTTAGAACAACTAACTTAATCACACACTTATAGTAATTCATTCCCATGATGCTCTTCAGAGTCATCACAAAGACCGGCTCCTCTGCCAACATGACGGAGCTCAAGAGCTCCGTTAACGGAGGTTCCATTGGGTTACATTATGATGCGTTCAAGCTCTATTCGAATGTAAATTATAACGCAGTCATGATGCATTCAAATGTAATTTAGTAAAATGTATTTTTTGGTGAGAAACTTGAATAAATCCAGTTGTTTGAGAGCGATAATTATGACCTGTTTAACTTCCTGACACTAAAGTCAGCTATAAGCAGCTTATAATATATAATTAGAACTATTAATGACAAGATTTGTTTTAATCAAAGCAAATATTTAAATAAAAATACAATCATTTATTTCTTAACCATTTGAATTGTGTGTTTTTATGCAAATAACCACTACAGTTGACAATAAAAAAGTAAAAGGATGACATTTAGAATTTTTGACGGTTGGAATGAAGCAAAACATGGAAGTGAAAGCAACGCTGCTTATTTCAAATGGGAAATTGAAATAAAAATATATTGTCCCTAAAAAATATATGAATAATCGTGATAAATAATCGTGGTCTCAATATTGATCAACAATAATCGTGAATATCTATTTGGCCATAATCATGTAGCCTATTCATGAAAATGACCTTAGTTTGGTCAATTACACCTTACTAATAGCAAATATCATAGGTATTTTCTTAAGGTTTTGTCATTATTTGTCCTTTTTGTTATATTATTAACGTTGGAGCTCTTATTTTGAAGGTGAAATGTGTCTTCCAAATGAATAAAAATACCGTTTATCGTTTGTTTAGTCAGTATTTAGTTTCATAGTATGTTTAATATTGACCCTTCAAATCTCACACAGTCGTGAAGCCATGGACACAAAGTTGATTTATGTCCTTTAAGGACCCTCATACAGCTCTCTGTTCAGGTTCCTGTCCTCTTCAGTGACAGTAGTTTAGGCAGATCAGGTGCACTTGGCTATAGTGACGGTCTCAGAGTGTGTGTGTGTGTGCGGGTGTGTTTGTGTGTTCGTGCATGCAAGCGTGTGTGAAGCTGTGTGTTATGATTAACCACGGTAGGTGATGGAGGTGACCCAGAATCTGCTCCCTCAGCAGATGTTATGCTTCACAAACAGAGCTAGAGACATCTATTTTTTTTTTTTCATCTCTGTCTGTCTCTCTTCTTCTCATCAGAGGTTATCCTTGTCCTTCCCCCACTTTTCTGCTTTATAAACCTCCAACCATTCAGAAGCCAACTGCAGTGTCTGAAGTGAAAAAAATATATCATGAGCCAAAGCAGAGAATGCACCATTCCTTATTAGTTCTGTGGCCTTCTCGAGGGAGAATAGTCTTGTTTCCTGTCTCGTATGGGAGGTCCGTGAAGCGGGAAACATACAGAGATAGCAGATGAGGGTCTAATGGACACAAGCTCCAGTCCTGTGTCTTGATCAGTATGATCAAAACTCTTTCTAGTTCACACATGCTGCTCTCCTGTCCCATACATCCCTTTACGCTGCAAACACATTAGCTAGTGGTACTTTAGCACCATGCTAAAGAACTCGATGACCTGCACTGTTTTGCGTGTAGCTGCATGTAGAAAACACTGCAGCTCTCTGCTTTGTGGTTCTCATATTGAAATAGTGGAGATAGTTTGGCTCCCACTATTGATATCATGCTTAAATCATCACCACTTCCACTACGGAGACATCTGCGTTGGAGAGAAGTTTGGATGCTGCCGAGCCACTGGCAGATGGCCCGAGCGGCTTTGAGCTGACTACATTCAGAATCAGGCTGTATTTCTGTCTGATAAGATGAAATCATGGCAACGTTGCACCTGAAGTGTCCAGCGGCGGGTGTGCGGATGAACCCAGATGAGCGTCGTAACAGTTGTGTGTGAACGTAAGGACGGAGAGAGGGAGATAGAGAGAGGGAGAGCACATGGGAAGACGAAGGCTTGGCCAGTACATACCATTCTCAGTGTCCCGTGGAGAATGCCAAGAGCCAGACCCTAAATCCTCAGCCATGTGCTCCCTGGACTCCTCCATAAAAATGCTTCACTTATACCGCAGATATCCTGCTCGCTATATATTGTCCTTCAGCCTCGCATTGCTCCCACACACACCCTCTCTCCTATGGAAACAAAGGACACCACATTCCCCTGCCAGCGCACACACAAACAATACTTATACAACCAAGCGAGTTAATAAGTAGAACATACATTACCTCATGTAACCTGCTGTATAGCTTTATGGCTGAGGGGGGGGAAATGTGCCAACATAAGGGAGACAAATACTCAAAGTCGTGCCCCTCTGTGACCAATCAGTGCAGGTGCGAGTGAGGGAAATAACACTAAGTTATGGGAATAATTTGACATTTTGGGAAATTAGCTTGTACAGTTTCTTGAGAGTTGGATGAGAAGATTGATACCACTCTCAGGAGGAGACTTGATATTAATCTTCTCATCTAACTCTCAGCAAGAAAGCGAATAGGGGTATTTTCCATAATATTGAACTATTCAGCAGCATCTGAGATATTGTACTTGACAATGTTGGGCAACTACACACCACAACAAGTTACTTGTTACCTTATTTTCGTTACTCAGCAGAGCTCTGTCAGAAGGGCCTTCCAACATCTCTAAAGCCTCCACACCCACACAAAACATCTTCTTTATTAAAAACATGCAAAAATAGCAAACAAGACATTTTGGTTTACTACAGTTTGATGGTACTGTATTTACTGACCATCAACCGCTAGCTTAAGCGGCGTAACAGACACTCTAAGCCTTAGAAGCCATCACATGTAAATAGGAAAACGTTAACATCACTGGAGGGCATAATGCTCCTCTTTTTCACCACCTCTCCATACCTCCAGCCCCTAAACCAAGCTAACACTTCCTGACCAGCCAGAACTGATCAACCCTCCCATCAAACTCCCAGTAAAACAGCTAACGGATGGACTCCCAAAATGTCAAATAACAGAGCAAACGAACATTATGTACATTACAAACTGAAATGTAATTACTGAATTTGCAATCCCTTATACTACTATACCACATGCTATATACTAAAAAAGTAATCACATTACAGTAACGTGTCCCGTTAAGTAAGCGTTACTGCTCAACACTGGTAGTTGATATATATACACAATCAGCAGACGATGTAGAAAAGGACAAAAGGACAGATGAACCAGGGCTGATCCATAGTGTCTCTCATAACCCTTTCCCTGTGGAGGGAAATATCACAAGCGAGTGTGTTAGTCTGTATCATATCCAAACTAACCACCCAACCTGCCTGTCATGCATTTGCTAGAGGCGCATCCGCTAAACACGTCCCGACACACACCGTCACACCTGTGACAACCGCAAACATGAGGGACACAAACTGGCCTCTGGCAGCCTGATGCATCACAGTGACGGAAAAACACACGAGAGTGGTGCACAAAACTACACGTCAGCGTCTCTTTCTATAGGCTTACAGCTGAAGTATGCGAGATTGGAGCAAATATGATTAAAAACAGTTATTTTTATAAAACGGTCGCTTTATCATGACAGTAGTACATGAAGCAGGTAACCTGAAAAAAATCATGTTCCTCTGTGTCCTACTGTGTCCTCCGGTGCTCCTAACGGCATCTGAAAGATTTCACTTACTGGAAGGAAACAAGCAGTAAGAACTGATCTGAGGTCTGCTGTCCAGCTGCTGTCTATGAGAGCCGGCTGTCAATCACTCGCGAACTCCGACCAAACGGTCAAACTAGGCAGCGCTGATCAAATATGAATCAATATTATGTTACTGTAATGACTATTTCTCTCCTCAAATGTTTTCAGAATCATCTTGTAGTGTACTGTTTACTGTTTTTGCACAATGATGCAAAAAATATACTGCCTACTGCAGGTTTAACAATGTACAAAAATACAAAAAAAAAGCAAACAGCAAGAAGCTAACAATCCTGTACCGCTGTGCCTGTTCCTGTTACATAGCTGCTCACTGTGCATGTGTGCGCCTGCATACATACCTGCATGCATGCATGTGTGCTGTTTAAAGGAATGTATAAAGACAATCATGGCACCAATATTGTGACCACGGTACATGAAAACACACACAAGATGATGGGTTGGGGGCAAACAGACGACTGTCTGGTTCTTCTGACCAACAGACAGAAACTGAAAAATGCCGAGTACACATTTGGAAAAGTGAATTATATAATTATACTAGGGCTGTCAAAGTTAATGCAATAAAAACGCGTTAACGCAAATTTGTTTTGAGGCCACTTATTTCTTTAACGCATTAACGCAGCTTGCGACTCTTAGGTTGTAGCGGTCTTTAAAGCTAGAAGATACTGACATCATATGAAACTAGAAAACCTAAAGAATCCATTGGTACCAACCATGTCATACTAGCTTGGTCATGGCCATTTTCAAAGGGGTCCCTTGACCTCTGACCTCAAGATATGTGAATGAAAATGGGTTCTATGGGTACCCACGAGTCTCCCCTTTACAGACATGCCCACTTTATGATAATTACATGCAGTTTGGGGCAAGTCATAGTCAAGTCAGCACACTGACACACTGACACACTGACACACAGACAGCTGTTGTTGCCTGTTGGGCTGCAGTATGCCATTTTTTTATGCTAAATGCAGTAACTGTGAGGGTTTCTGGGCAATATTTGTCATTGTTTTGTGTTGTTAATTAATTTCCAGTAATAAATACATACATACATTTGCATAAAGCAGCATATTTGTCCACTCCCATGTTGATAAGAGTGTTAATTAGATGCGATTAATCACTATTAAATATTATAATCGATTGACAGCCCTAAATTATAGCAATATATTCTGCATAGAAAGGTTCCATACCATATTTGAGTCATTGTGATGTCGCCATCTCAATTCTGTGCAATTTCTTTGAGTTCTGAAAATTAAGGTGGAAAGATGAGATTTGAGAACCTGAAACCACAGATCCCATCAAGCACAGAATGCAACCTGCATCCTTCAATCAACCCACACAAACACACACAGCCTAAAATAGCAGATTCTTTATGTTCATTATGTAGCCTGACCCAAAACCCAATGCCTTTTGTAAAGGAGCTGGAAAAAAGGCCTTTTGAAGCCATTAAGCGATACAGAGCACGGTTTTGATGGAAAAGCAGCTGGACAATGTCCTTCAGAGCTCCACATCCCTCCCTGACTTCACAACCATGGCTTTTTTTAGCGGACAGATTTCAGCTAAATGCATTAAAACTCCAGGAAACGTGACAGAAATGAAGAAAAAAAAAAAAAAAGAAAAACTTCTTCTGAACAAAAACCTTGCTTTGAAATATTATTGTATTGTTCAAGGTTGACGTGACTACCTTCGCCATAGTTACCATGACAGCAGTGAATGAGATCACACCCGACATCTCTTTATGGGATTAAAAACCTGAAGAGTCTGACTCTGTAGGCATGAAACCATTTGAGATGTTTCAAATATGGTATTCTGAGCTGCCACTGTGTCATCTGATTGAATCTGGCGACTCCGCCATTTTATGTTTTAACAGTATTTTAATGTTCCTGTGTTTTCTGATCCAATTTCTTGTTTTTACTTGCATTTGTTTTTATTTTTGCTTTTTTGTTTTCTTTGGAAAGCACTTGGTAACTCTCTTGAAAAGTGCTATACAAATATATATATTTTGTATTATTGTTATTATTTGTATTTATTTTATTGTTTTTTCTTTCGTATAGTTGTCATGGTTACAACAATAACCACGTGGTTAAAGTTAGGGCACGACCATGATCATGGTTCAAAGAAACAAATGTTGACTGTCGGAGGGAAACAGAAAATGAATATCAGTCCAAAGTTTTGTTTGTGATTCTACAATAACGTCAACCAACTTCCTGTTTTCCTTCTGACAAGATTCATAATAACTACGGCCGCTAGAGGGCTTTGTCACTTCAACGTAAACATATGTTGTTTTGGGGTATTTGCCGGGACGGCCGACCGTGGATGTATAAAGAGAACGGAGCTGATGGGAGAGCTAGCGACGGACTTGGCGAAGTTAACGTGTGACTACATCCGGTTTTCAAAATAAGGTGTTAACTAATTTGTGAGGGAAATGTTTATTCTTTGTTTTTTGGGTTGCTGGAAAAACTTTAATAAATAATGCCTGACAATGATATATTTGACTTCAGGACATCTCTGACTACATACATGCTGAAATTCAAATATTTTTACTCATCAGATTTTCTTCTGATTAAAAGTCCTTAGAAGTGTATGAGTCAACTTTTTCCCATGGTCTACTATTAAAGGGGCTCTATGTAAGAATCAGAAATTGCTTGTTAACAGTGACACATGTGGCCGTTAAGTCAATGAATGTCAGCTTCCTGTTGCTCACGCTCACACTTGTGCTTGCTCTACATAGACATGAACGAGCATTGATCAACACATTGAGCATTGATGTTACCGTAGTTTTGTCACGTGGCGTACAAATGACATGCGAAACGGCTAAAATGTGTCTCATGACACGTGGAATGTACTGTTAATGTTGTGCTATTTATACGCTTTCCCATGGGGAGATCGGGTTGCAGATTAACACTGTATGCTTCTTACTGCAGCACAAAAACACTGGATAAATGAATACCACTCCTGCATTACCACCTCACATCACTTTAAACCCTTCATACTGCAACAAAACTGTGCTGAACTGACAATCAGGATGTTCAAAGATGATGTTATCTGCCCCAAATGTGTGTTTCCTGTCTTGTGCATCACATCAGTAAAACAAAACTGCTCCATGTTAGGACTTTGGCTAAACCAGACAAATTAAATATCAGTGACTGCTATTTATTTTTATGGCATCAATAGCATTTCTTACTGAGTGCCTGAGGTGTGATAGAGAGTTTTCATATGAGACATGTGATTCGCGGTGGACATCCAGAGATTTTGTTATTTCCTGGTATCAAATACTGGTATCATCACCTCTGTTGAATAGAAATAACTGATTAACATGCTGTTGCACTTTTGTAAGATTTCCGTTCACAGTAAATAGCATTTTCGCCTAAAATAAAATTGCATTCCTTTCTACTCCATCTTGAATAAATCCAGCAAACACATTGAGAGCGTAGCTTTAATTAACTCTACACCCATTATAAAGATGAATGCCAACTTATTTCTCTCTTTTCTCATTTCTGTCTGATGGGCTCTATTTGTAACCGGGGATCTGTGGAAGTATGAGAAGAGAGCAAAGTAAAAAGAGGACAGAGAGTTTGGGGTCCATTCTTTGCTGTCAGATGAGATACATTTCAGATTTAGTGAACAAAAAGAATTAGATAATTCAGTTAAAGCTAAATAGACCCATATGTGCCAGCAGCCTCTAGACACACAGAGTTTTATCTTTCATTGTGTGTGAGAGAGAAAGAGACACAAAGAGAGCGTGTGTTGCATGCATTTGCATCCTGAAGGGCCTGGCCCATAACTCAACTGAGTGTGTTTGGCTGCAGTATTACTCCCTTTAAATCATATTACAGATAATTACATGTATTATGTTGTCTTTAGAAGCTCAAAAGGGGAAAACATCAATAACTTAACTATGAGACCTGTTAAATTTAAGGCACTAATTTAATGACTAAATGAGTTTCCTGCAAAGAAATGATGTTTATGTGCCAAAATGATGAACAGATGTGCAACAAACAGTATTATTATACAATATTTATGTGTTTGTGAATCAAAAATTTCCACAAATGGTCGACATATGCCTCCAATATTCATTAATAAACTCCGGACACATCTCTACGATCAAGGATGTTTTGCAGGGTCAGAGGTCAAAATGTGCAGCTGTCGTAAAAGAAAAAAACTGAGCTATGGCAAAAAAAGTTCCACTTTTCCAATACTGTAATGGAAGTAATTGTTTCACAAGCTGGATGAGAGGATCAGGGAAGCTAGTGTAAAAAAGTTGAAAAGTGGAATCCGTCCAAGAACGAGGGTGAGAGTGACGTCATTTCCAATCACTTAGGCAAAGATTTTCACAGAGAGGTGATTCAATTTTTCAAATGCACACAATGTAATTTTAATGAGCTTAAATAGGCTTTTTATGTTAAAAGCTTTAATGAAAGTAGAACGCAATGCAAAAGAAAAGGGCTTCCTTTTATTTTGTATGCAGTCGGAGATTCCAGTGAAGACAAAATAAGCTGCTTTTTCAGATTCGCAGGCTTGTAGACTCCAGCAGGAGCGTTTCCAACAACCAGCAGCTCTGCTGAGTGAGGGGACAGTGTGGTTTCAGGCCTTCCCAGGCTAGAAAGGAATCAAATCTAAAAACAAATCTTAAAAAGTCCCTGCACACCCACACAGGTGTTTTCTATCATTCTGGCTGATTAAAGCTGAGGTGGGAGGAGCTGCTGGTCATGTAGGAATTTACCCTTTTTCACAAACATTTCTGATTTGTCATGAAAAGAAAAGCACAAGTGTCCCAGTAAGCTGTGACAGTGACCAATACACCGATACCAGGACCCTGAAACTGGAGCAGCTAAATGGAATTCAGACATCATTAATGTTATTAGCTACACTTGGTGTTTTTTCCACAGCAGACATTTTGACTTGTCACAGTAGGAAAACCAGAGGTTTAACAAATGCTATAATGAGGACTCTTCAATACAATCAAGTGGACTGCAGCCATTAATGTTATTAGTTACACCTGTGCTTATCCTGCTATGACATATATATATATATATATGTATAGTCATATTAAACTTTCGTCCCGTGATTATTCACTTGCTCTCCCATTCACTTCAATTAATGAATTTAAGTTTGCAGTTCTTGTGATATCAAAGAACGTATATTGATAAGAAGTGAAAGCTAATTGTTCGTTCCATTGCAAAGTCAGCGCCCAGCATCAGAGCTACGCTTCCGCCATTTTGGACTGAAAGCGACTACCGGACGCCAGTAAAACGTTCGCCTACACTTCCCAGAGGAGCATACAGTGAGCGATGGACATAAATGGAAGTTAGAAAAATCCAGCACACAGATTTTGAGAGAATCTCAATCTTTTTCATGTCCAAGACCTCCAAAATCAATGTCCAATAGACCACAGACCATGGATGTATAAGAGGTTGTGTCCTGTGCTTTTGCCCTGCGTGTTAGTAAATACCCCATAACTACATTAAATTCTGTTTATGTCATACTACTACATACATGCTACTAGCTACTGGCTGATAGCCGGTTGTTTGGGAACAGAGACGTTAATACATCCACCACGGTACAGGCTTACAGCATACAGCCCATGGGTGTATTATAAGATAATAAAAGTGATGAATTACAGCCAATACATCCATTATTACAGCCACATACAGCTAGCAGGAAGCTGGCAGAACCGGATATGTCATATGAGCGAGCAGGGCGGTGCAGTCCTGTTGGTCTGATGCATGTTTATTATGCCGAGGAAAATAACTCTAGATTCAGCTTTTAGTTAATTTTACAACTTTTAGGACATCATGATTTATGAGGGTGATGAGGATTATTTAAGTGTTCGTACTAGGAAGTTGATTTACCTAAAAAAAAAATGATCCTCTGATTTACAGATGTCTCTTTATACATCCAAGGCCATGGACTCTGGCGTTTTCAGTCCAAAATGGTGGCAGCGCTACCGCAGCGCCATCTAGCGGCTGTTGTCAACAAAGCACCGAAGTTTGGTTCCTTTGCTTCTCTACTCTTTGGTTATATTCTGGCCACCTCGCCAGACTCTGAGTCACTTCTATTCCAATTTTCCCTGCGAATTTGCAATTTAAACAATGATGTTTGGAAATGGAGAAGTTATTATTCCAGTGTGATGTTATCACCTTGTTTTTGTACAATACTACACTGCCAGACTACAAACTGCAGCATTGTCTGTTTGCAGTCTATGATTGCTCTGCTCAAAACTTATTCATTACCCACATCGAAAACATGACGTTACATTGTGTGATCATACCTTGAGTTGAGGGAGTTGTCAGTCAAGCACAGGCTGTACAAGCCCACACAGCATGAGAAGAGGTCTCATCAATGAAGTCTGAATGTAATTTAGCGTGGAGCAGCATGTATTTGCTGAATAAAACTCTGACATTGTTTAGTGCTGCGTTAAATTTTCCATTAACTGTGAAGTGCTGGCAAGTGGTTAAAGGTTAAGGACACGTCTTGCACTGAAAAACTGTATACTTCCACTCAACAGAAAGGCACAAATCTTCACTGTGAAATAGGTCTGTTACAAAACCATTCAAGAGGCTGAATTAACTGACAGTGAGCCTGGAAAGCATCTACAGGACATCCAGTTGTGCGTCATGTGGCGTGCAATTAGCCTGTACATGTGATCCAGCTGACACACACCACTGCTTTATGATGACACACAGTATGGAACAAGCAAAAATTATCCCGTATATCCTGGCCTATGTGCTGCCAACTGTGTAACATCACTTCCAACAGCTTTAGAGCACCCAGGTGCCTTGTTCCACCAAACCATTTTAACCATTTGTGAGGTCAAGAAAAGTTTAGCAACAACTTTGTGATGAATAAAAAGGGCCAGGATTTGCACAACACAGAATACACACCTTTAGTGAATGTGATCCAATTTCCACCATAATTGATCAAGTCAAGTCAATTTTATTTGTATAGCCCAAAATCACAAATCACAAATTTGCCTCAGGGGGCTTTAAAATGTGTACAGGATACGACACCCTCTGTCCTTTACAGTGCGACCCTCTCATCGGAAACCCCCCCCCCCCCAAAAAAAAAAAAATCTTTGAACATGGAAAAAGAAAAAAATGGAAGAAACCTCAGGAAGAGCAACAGAGGAGGGATCCCCCTTCCAGGATGGACAGTCGTGCAATAGATGTCGTGTGTACAGACTACCAACATAATGAAAATACAACATAGACAATCCATATGACAAAAAATAATACATATAATGTGAACATATGTGAGAAGGTGGATCCAGGAGGATGTCATGTCAAGCAGCTTCCCGGCGTCGCCAAACAGATAGAGCAAGAACAACACGACCTCCTCTCCACGCCAAATAGATAGAGCCAGAGTAAAATGACCTCCTCTCCATGCCAAATAGATAGAGCCAGAGCAACACGACCTCCTCTCCACACCAAATAGATAGAGTCAGAGCGACACGACCTCCTCTCCACGCCAAATAGATAGAGCCAGAGCAACAAGACCTCCTCTCCACGCCAAATAGATAGAGTCAGAGCGACACGACCTCCTCTCCACGCCAAATAGATAGAGCCAGAGCAACACGACCTCCTCTCCAAGTGACATCCTTTCCGTTTTGAACATCATGGCTCATCTGACACATGCAACTCCTGCACTAGATAACCAAGTGTTGTTTCTTATTACCAACTGTTATTTGTGACCTCATGCCAGTGGTTGTGTCCTGAATGGTCTTATTTCTAAAAGTGGAAACTACGGAGAAATTTAAACCAGCGTCTTTCCACCCACTGGCCAGATGTATGTGGAGGCTCTCGGAGCTGCTAACATGAGGTATTTGATGATCGGATGTCACCAAAGAAAGTCAGAGGGTTCATCGAGTGCAGCAAACTGTTCATATTTGTTCACTTAATTTTCTTCCTAATCAACATCAGTAATGCATACGCCCACAGACCGAGGCCACGCAGGCACACAACTGTGCACTCGCATAATTTCCTGCAAGACCCTCTAGACATGTTCCGTAAACATGTAAGTATGCTTGCTGCATGCAACACAGGAATTAACAACCCTGCACACACACAACTACATAACCCCACTATACAAGCGTACTTATGCAGCATTTTAATACAATGTGTGACAGCACACATATTGCAGTATATATATGCTGAGATGGGAAAGAGTAGAGAGCTGGATGACAAGGAAATGAGGATATACCAGAAGGTAGAAAAGCCCCAGAGGAAGCAGGAGGAGAGAGTCATTTGATATCGCTGCACAGCTCTCCTTTAAATGAGAACCCAAAGGGACAACCAGGCTCATTATATAGGTGCCATATGTGATAGTTATGTAGTGTGATGTAGGCCTTTATTAAACGAGGGTTCACACTGCATCTTTTCGTCTCAACAAATAGAGAGGTGAAGTCATTAACTGGCATTGGACCACCATGGGACCTTATTTGGGAAAAATATGAACGGTAGTCAACGGCGAGAGACAAAACATTTTTTTGATCACATTTGTATTGCGCCATGAATCACACGTTTGATGTTTGTCAATTTAAAACAGAATTTTGCAAGTCAAGAAAGCTGCAGTTTGTTGTAAAACTGTTGAAGTATAAGACTGAAAATAGGTAATTAGAAAGACTACACACCCAAAAGTCGCATAGTGACGTCTCTCTCACTGAAGCTACGATGCCTGTGTGTTTCGTACTGGGATGAACTCACACGAGCAACGGGTTTCTCTTCCCGGCTGATAAAAAGACCAGGAGTCGCTGGTTAAAACACATCAGGTAAGATAACGTAACATTTGTGCGTGGAACATAGCTAAGTTAGCTTGCTAGCTATTATTGGTGACTCAAATAGCTGGATTGGGTATCGTGACAATGGGGCCGATCTTTTCAATTCAATTCTATGTTTATATACTATATAAATTATATACTGGAATTTGAATTCCTGTTAAAGTTTTGACCAATTTGTCACTAAAAAGCTTTACACGTGACTTCGAATTCCTGTTAATTTTGAAGATTTTTTATCAAGCTGTTAGTGTACGATTTATCATTTTAATGATTAATTACAATTCAGTAAATGTGTATCTATGTATTTATTGTTTTGTTATGGTTTGTGTTACAAAGTTAAGAAAGCAATATTTAATTCAATCCTGTTGTTGCCTTACACATAAAGGAATGATCCCAGTCACTTCCACACAGTGAGGCATACAGCTTATTAATTAATCACTGGTATCGGATCGGTACTCAGTATCGGCCGATACCCAAAGCCCAGGTATCGTTATTGGTATCGGGACTGAAAAAGTCGGATCGGTGCATCCCTAATGTATGCGGCAAACAAGTGCATATTTACGACCCTTTTACAGGGTTTTTGTTTTAAAATGAGTCACATGGATACAGTGCTTTCACCCAACTAACAGAGTTAACACTAAATAGCTAGCTAGAGCTGATAAATTCTGCTCCCGACAGTTGTCAGTTTGTCAGGCCCAAGACCTCTGTCTCTGTCAAAGACCCATTGTTTAAAAAATGACCAAGAATTTGCCACCGTTATCAAACGGCATATTTGCAGAATGGAAAGCTTGACCGTTCTCATTCCCAGGGCGTAAAATACCGAGGCGTTCGGTACCGCCGCACAAGGCACCCTTTAGCGCTAGTATGAAACGCACGGGGTTCCATTAACTATAATGTAAACCCATCCGCGGCAACAGTAAACACTTCCGAGAAAGTGCGCCGGGAGTGTGGTGACATAGAGCGAAAAAACACTAAGGGAAAGCGGGAGGTGGATGGGTCCAACAAACACAAGGCTTTCATCCAGCTGTTCCTGTCCCGTGCGTTTAGTTTCACTTTCACGTAACAATCAGCTATTCGTTCGTGTCCCATGTTCATAAACATAAACATAGTAGTTTTAAGCCCAACCATGTAGCTCTTTCCTAAACCAATTATAGTGGTTTTGATGCCAAAAATAGCGTGACACCGAGAGGCGTGACAAAGCGACGGTATGTGAGGAGTTGGGATGAGAACGTGTTTGCTTGACACATGTAACTAGGGGGGCAAGGTTTAGTGAACAGTCGATGGTCTCTCTCTGTGCCTCTGCATCAGTGTTTCGGAGCGAATGAATTTCCACTCAACTGTTCGTTTGTACACCCACACGAATCCCCTTCCCTACAGAGTCACAGTCCGTGTAACCTGAGCGTCAGAGCTGGTATGTTCAATCCTACCGTTCCTTCCATAATCCCCCTTCCGCGGCTCGATCACTCCTGTCCAAGCTGCCTTCATCCCGCTGTCCATTATTAATGGAGCCAAGTCTGCTCTGCACAGAGTCAGCAGCTATGACAAACCTGCTGCTACACACAAATATTTACACCCAACAGGCTTAGTGTGTGTCTGCACGAGTGTCTGACCTGCCTCACACACCTGAAGTGAAAAAAGCATTGTGTGCATGCTTAGCAGAGCACTGATACATGACGACAAAACTCAGCAGGAGTATTGCTTTGTCAACAACACCAATCAGGGTGGATCAAAAACAGCTCCGACACCTAACAATCACAAAAGTTTACTGGTGTGTGTGTGTGTGTGTGTGTGTGTGTGTGTGTGTGTTTGTGTGTGTGTGTGTGAGTGAAAGAAGGGAGATGTAGAAGAGAAAGAAGTGTTAGTGATAGAGAATCAGATCTGGCAGGTGTGAATGACAGCACTCTCCCTCGCTGTCTTTCTGCTTCAAAGCAAAACTCAAGGAGGAAAGTGAAGAGAAGAGAAACATTATTAATTGAAAAGGTGAATAAAACTTAACAGGAAAAAATAACCAGACTGGAGAGCTCTGCAGTGGCCAGCTGGCACATTGTAATAGGTGTCAGTCATAATGTCGCAGCGTCAGTGTCAGAACAAAAGAGCTGAGACGAGCGGCTTCATTAAGACATCAACATGACGCTTCGGCCATCTATCCAACCAGCCTCGGGCTCTTTCTGTCACAAGATTAAGCAGCAAGAAAATATGAACGAAAATCAATTATGGCGAAGAGGAGGGAGTGGATACACACAGAGGAATAAGGTTAATGCTGAGAGTGACTGACAAAGTGAAGAGCGGAGGAGGTCTTCACCCACACAGTTGACTGTTACTGAAGCACTTCTTACAGTATACACACTGAAGTTCCAGATTGTCTTTGTTCATTTTACATATAAAAAGCATCTAGATAATTTCTGTTATTTAACAATTTGATCATCTGGATACTCTAGGAAGAAGCAAGGACTGTGGGAAAAATACTGCCTCAACCCCATCCCCCATTTTCCTTCGTCTTATAAATGAATGAAATAAAATAAATCATGAAGGTATTTTTATGGGCCATCTGAAGCTTTGTGCACCTTGAGACTTAATCACCTTCTCCACCACTGCATGGAAACACAAAATACACTTAAGAGCAGACTGTGAGTCTGTGAGAATGCATGCGTTTGTGCATTTAAATGCTATACGTTGCGGTTGGTTGGTCAGTGTCGGTTAAAATCAAACGTCAGGATATCTGATATTGTTCCGGTCAACAGTCTAACCACTGTTATAAATAAGTGACTCTGTAAATGACGGGAGAGTTTTTAGCACACAGAACGACATTTTTGACCTTCATTACCCAGTTATGGAACTATAAAACAAGAATTAAGTATGCAAAAAGGATGCAATTTCAATATCAAAACTTTTTTAATAGTGCATTAATGATCTCTAGGGGACAAAAATATTAAAGAACATCCACCTACATAAAAATACTTTCCATCTAAATAAAAGGAGACTGAAAGTGTGTGTTTATGTGTCAGACGTACCTTTATGGGTCAAAGTCACACTCATGGCTGTGTGACTAACAATCTGACTAACGTTATATTTTGACATTGTGCCAAAAGCTCAAGTCTCTGCTGCAGACCTTGCAAAAAATAATGATTTTTGCTGTGAGGGTAACTCTCTGTTGCCACCATAGACTGTATATAAAGATGGACGACATGACAGCTCCCCAAAAGTGAAGCCAAAACATCTTGAGCGCCTCCTGGTGGCTGGTTGCAGTATAGGTCATAAACTCCGCCTCCTCCATGTTAGCGGATGGGACATGGACCAAACTAAAAAGTCAAAGTACAAGTCAAATAAATTGTTCCCAAAGATGGTTTCTGTCATTTTAGGTAGTTCTTATGTTCCAAGTGTAAATTTTTCTGATCAGTTTGGTTTTAATGAGTTATTTGATGCTATAACGCCGCATAAAAAAATTACAGCCTCCTTCATTTCAATGAGGCCATTGTGTTGGCACAGTGGAGGTGACGGGGCAAAAAGAACGCAGGGTCATCCGACAAAACAGTTGAACCTGGTTAAAGGGACTATATGTAACTTATTACGCGCATAAATCATACCGGGTCGGTGTCCCATGCGCGCTCGCGTGTGGGAACGCGCTGCTCCTGCTGCCTGCTTCTGCCTGTTTGCACACCGCGCTCGTTCTCAGCCGCTCGGCTCGCTCCAACTCCACGTAAACGCGAGCACACTACACACTGCAGAAGAGTTAGTTTAGCTCTGAGAATATCTAGTGAATGTACAGTGGACGTTTGTGCAGAAATAAAAATCAGTGTCTCCTCCCCCCCGTGCCCTCCGGGTCGGGATCGGCTGAAGCAGGAAAAGCCAACACTAGAATCAGCATTGATTCATGGAGAGACCCTCACCTGGTCAGCTAACATTACTGCCAAACAGATGAAATATAGAGTGATATTGTGTGTTAGCTGACGTGTGTCGCCTCACTGTTTAGACCGGTGCTCGTTCATGTCTATGTAGAGCGAGAAAAAGCGCGAGCGCGAGCAACAGGACGCTGACTTTAGTTGACATTGCGGCCACAGGTGTCGCTGTGAACAAGCAATTTCTGATTCTTACATATAGTCCCTTTAAACATTTGCTGCAACACAAAGCAACGTCAACCAACAAGGTGTTGCGTTGTACACTCAAATATGTGCATAGTAAGTGCACATTGCTGATAAATTGTTCATACTATTTACATTGTGATCGCTGCGTGAGTGTGATAACTTTAAAGTTGTAAAATCCTTCTTCATAGTATTATAAACCACCGTGCAGTGTGCAGGCGTCTGATAAGCCTTCAAACTCATGAATCTATAACTCAAACCAGCTTCTCCTGAAGCAACCTCTTTGGCCTTTTTCACACATGGAGCCAGCTACTCTTCTAGCTTATAGTCCCAGTGAAACACAATATTTGAGCGGTGTACAGTTACAAGAGGGATTGAATCAAATCCTTTGCATTTGATCGCTTTAAAGTGGGCGGGCTTAGAACGTAACGCAATACACACTCTTTCCCTGTTGCTAAAAGTTGCAGATCGATTGATGGATGTCATGATATTATTGGTTGATAGAGGTTGTTGCTGACGTAAGCACACGTCATATTTAGTTTTACAGGAAGAAAGATGATTGGAGTTTGAAATAAAAATACCAGGGCTGTCCATCGATTCAAATATTTAATTGCGATTAATCACATGATTGTCCATGATTAATCGTGATTAATTGCAAATCAATCACACATTTTTATCAGATCAAAATGTACCTTAAAGGGAGATTTGTCAAGTATTTAATACTCTTATCAACATGGGAGTTAGCAAATATGCTTGTTTTATGCAAATGTATGTACATATCCTATTTATTATTGGAAATTCCAACAGGCAACAACAGTGTGTGTCAGTGTGTCTGTAAAGGGGAGACTCGTGGGTACCCATTGAACCCATTTTCATTCACTTATCTTGAGGTCAGAGGTCAAGGGACCCCTTTAAAAATGGACGTGCCAGTTTTTCTTTGCCAAAATTTAGAGCAAGTTTGGGGCATTATCTAACCTCCTTCTTGACAAGTTAGTATGACATGGTTGTTACCAATGGATTCCTTAGGTATTATAGTTTCATATGATGCCAGTATCTTCACTCTAGCTTTAAAACCTGAGCATGGTACAACTTCCGGAAGATCGATTGTGTTAATGCGTTAAAGAAATTAGTGGTGTTAAAACAAATTTGCGTTAACGCGTTATCACGTTAACTTTGACAGCCCTAAAAAATATTATATTTTTTTGCATATATGGTTAAATGGGTATACAATATGACCAGGGATGTGATCCAAAAGGATTTAAAAGGCATTTTTCATTACATCTCTCTTAAAATACCTGTGTATGGCAGCCATTTGTGGTATTCACATCCATACAGCAGATGCATAAGTACAAGGATGGCGCTGAGCTGGGAAGCAATGACACCAAAGACAAAGGGCGTTTTTGACTTTTCTCATAGCTTGCTGTGCCTACTGTACATGTAGATGATGAGTTTTCAGACTTATTTTGGAATAGGATGATTGTTTATTCTCACAGCTTGATGCTGACCACGTGGTCTCGGCTGTGGGGAGACTCGCCCCCGCTTCAGTTCTTCTGCCTGTTTTACTGTTTTTGCGGAGTGAGAAAACCAAAGGCATTTGGTTAAACAGTCTGGGCTGGCTGAGGAACTTGAAAATTAATCTGAAATAAATACTGCACATCTTTAATTGGTGTGATAATTAATGCCCTGGGTTTGTCAGATGTGTACGGAGCCTGAGAGGTGTCATATTTTTCATGTTGATTGTCTTGTCTTGTGTGCATTCTTCACACTCTCACTATGGATAACCTTAATGTAATTCGGGTTTTATTTTGAAGGGATTGAGATATGTGGATAAACTTTGTGTTATCTTTGACATCCCTTAAACGTACTTTACAGGATAACAAACTGGACGTAGACTTTAAAGGAGCAATAAGTAGGACTGACAGCTATAGCGTTTAAAATGGGTAACAGCAGTCCAAATTCAAACATTTGTGCCGTGGCCCATCCACCCCTTCCGGTGTGACTCATAGCGCACCTTTTCGCAATTTGAGGGTTACCTTCTAGGCACGCCGCTTTAGCCTCTGGCCAGCAGCAGTAGTCTGAATCACTGAAGCGGCTGTGTGTCTCAAATACTGGCTGCCTTGATAACCCAGCTGCACACGGACCACAGAGAGATGTGCTTTCAGGTCGGTAGAATCTAACGTTAACGTTATCTCTGTTGATCCAGTTCGTTTGCTTGCTTCTATGGCTGCAAAAGGCTGTGTTTGCATGCCAATTTGTTTCATATGTGGCAACGGGGTGTTGAAATGGGCATTAGACGGGATCACACCAGCCAAAACAAAAACAGACTTTCCGGACCAGAATGGAAATTTCAAAGGAGAACATACTGGCTGTAGCATTGTTGTCAGAGAAGCCAGCAGCAGTGGGTAGAATTTGAGCAAATATGATTAAAAGAAAATTTGTATTAAACGGTCAATATATCCTGACAGTAGTGCATGAGACAGGTAATCTAAAAAAAATCATGTGCCTCTGTTTCCTCCGGTGTCCTCCGATTAGGAGCAATCACATCTGCACCCGGCAGCCATGTTGAGATCTGTTGAGGAAACTTTCTCATTTTACAGCTAAACAGTACACTACAAGATGTTTCTGAAAATATTTGAGTCGAGAAATAGTCATTACAATAACAGAATATTGATTCATATTTGATCAGCGCTCCTAGTTTGACCGTTTGATCGGAGTTTGTGAGTGATTGACAGCTGCCTCCGTTGAATGAACAGCCAATAGGAACGCTCTCTCTCTGAAATGACCTGTGATTGGCCAAAGTCTCCCGTCACGGGCTAGATTTTTTTAAAGCCTGAAAACAGAGACATGAGGAGTGCAGAAGTCTAGTTTTCTGTCAGAACACTTGAATTACAATATGCTGAAAGGTTATTATGGAATGTTTGCCCACTGATGCCAAAAACATCTTCATATTTAATATGATAGTGAATCAAGAGCACTAATCAAGTCATTTGTGTGCATGAATTAATAAATCAGCAGCACAAATGAGTTTTTCTCCATAACACCATCTGGGCTCCGTAGGCTTTGGAAGTCACTTGATTTGTTCTTTTACCTTTAGAGGAGTGGATTAACTGTTTGGTCACTACAAGGCCTTGTTTGTCTTATGCTGTCGATTTTTAGTAGGACGTTAAAACTGTGGGATGAATGTCTTGGGACACTGTGTTCTCACTTTACAGTGTCTGCATGTTCGTGTGGTTGCTGTGACAGTAGAGTTCACTGCATGGTGGCGCTGGGACGCTGTGATATCAAACATGCACAAAGCCCTTGGAGATCTTAATCAGCTTCTTAATCCACCGAGTTTAAAATCTACAGCGTATTGATCTGGGCTTGGCAGGCACTCTACACACTGATGTTCATGCTGTCAGCTGTGCTGCTGAGGCTGGTCGTTCGGCTGATCTGGGTGAGATTGTTCTGTAGGTTGGGAGCGAGCAGGTTAAACCAACGTGTGTAATTCACAATAGACTTCAAGTGGGATTAAGGTTTGTAATTAGATGACTTGTTGTTATTCAAGGATCAATATCCTCGCTGCTCTGTGTGTTGCTGTCCCTGACTGCTTACTATGGATCTGTGACCTTAGTCCTCTTTTTAATCATACGTAGTGGAAATCCAACCTGAGCAAAGGGCAGCAGCTACAGTGGGGATCAGACTTTAATCTGCCTAAATCTGTCAAGCTTTCGGTAGCAAGGACATTAAATATACATTTCTTACAGACACTTATAAAAGGTGTATTAAAATACAGTATCCCAAAGTATTCCGCCCTGTCATATATTCCCCATTTCTCTTTACACTTGTTTGTTCCCCAAATATACCAAATATAATCCACTTCCTCTAACTAATAATGGTTCTTCCTTTTTCCATCTCCTTGTTCTTGTTTGGCCACAGTTGACTAATCCTGGAAACCATCAGGAATAGTAAACAAGCCCAGATCCTCTCAGGACAACTTAAATAATAACTGACCATCGACGACTACAATTAATATGGTTGGAAGACTGATGTATTGTACAAATATACGGTCAAGAAAGTAGACAGCAATGATCATGCAGTTAACAAGTTTGGAAGTCTCTGGTGCATTTCAGTGATGGTCTGCAATGCGCGTTTAACAAAAAAAGACTAAAATTGATGTAGCAGAACCAGAAATATCATCTATTTTTATTCCACATATTCTTCTCCCTTTTCAAAACCTGGCTCCTGCATTACCCAAAATGCAACTCGACCACCGACAGTTCAGTCAGAGATTCGGGTGTGTTATGCTAGTAGCGGATGATGTAGCCTCGAGCTGCTACGTAGCCTCAAACAGAAATGAGAAGCCAGGAGGAGAGGTCTGGTAAACTCACTGCTTTTCAACTCCACATTATGATATCCTTTTTCATTTAGAAACTTGTAGTCTTCAGACCAGACCGACGCTGACTCACTTGAGACTCACATACAGCTCCCTGTGGAACCACAAAAGGCTTCATACAGCTTTTTCACTTTGCAGGAGGCCTAGTACTGTTGTGGCTGATGAAGCAGCACAGGCAGGAGGGACCCAAATGCACATACAGAAGCAGCCTGACTGGTGCAGTTGAATGATTTATTAAACAAAAGGCTTACAAATACAAACTGAGTGTTAAAGATGTAGGCAGGTAACAGCACACACATAACGGGCAAACAAAACTCATGCAGCATCGAAAGACAACAAAGACAAGGGGACAAGGGGAGCACAGAGACTAAGTACACAAGGAAAGTAGGGAGATAACGAGGGACAGGTGAAACTCATAAAGGCAGGGCAGACAATCGCACAGGCAGGAAGTAAAACAAGACAAGACTTGTGGGCTACCTCCGGGTCTGAGAAGTGAAGCCAATGCTGAAGTGCCTTAAACTTGCATTCTTTCTAACAGCCAGCAGGGGGCGACTCCTCTGGTTGCAGAAAGAAGTATGATTGTATAGAAGTCTATGAGAAAATGAGCCTACTTCTCACTTGATTTATTACCTCAGTAAACATTGTAAACATGAGTTTATGGTCTCAATCGCTAGTTTCAAGTCTTCTTCAATACAGCGTGATGTTCATTGAGTAAATTATGGTCCCATTTAGCGTCAAATAGACCATAAAGCAGGGTATGCTTTAGGGCGTGGCTTCTTTGTGATTGACAGGTCGCTTGTCCGGTCTGGGAGTTGTCCGTGTATTCGTCTTACAACTTTAACCCTTTCACAGTGTGTATTCAGTTCATTAAAGTTAATTCTAACATTTTGCTCACCTAAAAATGTCTTATTTTTTATAAAGTCTTATTCAGCGTTCGGTTGTACTTTGCTCCCCCCTCTCGTGTCACTTCTGGTTGCAAAAAAACAAGATGGCAACAACCAAATACCAAGATGGTGACGGCCAAAATGCCGAACTCAAGGCTTCAAAACGGCAGTCCACAAACCAACGGGTGACATCACTGTGACTACGTCCACTTCTTATATGCAGTCTATGGACATGACACGAGGAGAGGACTTTCAAACTAAAACAGGTAACAAACTATAACAAAAACTCCAGGACCATGACAAATACTCCTCAAGACCTGTAAACAGATTTTGATGTGTAAATCCGGTGGAGTTCCCCTTTAACCTATTGTTTTTTAAATTTGAACTCCGATAACCATAGTAACTGAATACCTATTGTATTTTATTTATGTAAGCTTTTGTTCACACTTCAATTTGAAAAATTTAAATAAAAGTGTAGATACAGCTAAAGTTCAATTCCATCTAATCCAGAATGAAACTGGAACTACAAAGAAATCATTGTAATTAACCAGTAGGGCTATCTGTGTTCAACCAGTTAGATATTCATGGCTACGGTCCGTAACTGAGAAATCATTCATAAATATCCTGTAGTGTCACAAGCCTGACTGTGCACACGCTGCCTCCACTCTGCTCACTATCACACTCACTGCTCAATGAATCACAGTGTCGCTGCTCTGAAGGCAGGCTGCATTAAATAACCGCATTCAGTCAGAGGATTAACACATAAATGAGCAGGTGAAATTATGATGGGATGGGATTACTCCTGATCAGGTGTGCAAGACTCACATCAAGTCTCTTTCACAGAGACAGCTCCCGAAAATGATTTAATCAGAAGATCTGGGGCTGGGCAAAAAAACATTTAGGATGAGAAATAATGGTTGGTGGAAGCTGAAATGTTTTTTTTCCCTTTAAAATATTCTGTCTCATAGAAAATATGGAAGATTTATTGTTCCAAATGTAAAAGAAAAAGAAGGATTCAGAAAATTGGGAGAGAGACTCCTCTTTTAGCCCGAGGAAAAAGTGACATCTGTGACTTAATATGTCACATGATTACCATTTGCATATCTCTGGTATATCTGATGTATCTTAAAACATGATTCCTAAATGCTAAATCCACCACCCACACCTATTGCATTCCAATGCACATAGTGTTAGCACAAAGCCAGGCTTGTCTCCCTGCTCTTCTTGCAAAATATTTTTTTTTTTGCTGCATTTCCATATACCAAATATCAAACATATCAAACTGAATATTCTACAATAAAAAGTCAATATGATGATAAAAACAAAATGATCAACAGAGGAGAGGTTTTTGTGCCTTAACCCAACCAAACAATACCCATAGTGTCATATCAGAAAACATACAGTACAGTCATTCTTGAGGACAGTTACAATGATTTATTTGTGTTGTTTAATTTGGAGGACTAGTTGCCCAGAACCTCATTTTGTCATCCTGTGATCGATGGCTAATTTTATGATCTGTGCCAGACTGAGGGACAATCTATCAATCTGAAGTTACAATTTTTATATTACTGCTTGGAAGAGTCTACAGTCATGTTGGCAGTTCTGTGAGGCTGTACTCAAGCACAGCAACGCTTTGAGCTTAATACTCTGGCAACACGCTGATGTTTAGCAGGTTTACCATTATCACCATCTTCGTTTAGCATGTTTGCAGCTGAGGCTGATGGGATTGTCATTAGTTTTTGCAGGTATTAAACCTGCAGTAGGCAGAATATTTTTGGCATCATTGGGCAAAAATTCCTTAAAAACCTTTCAGCATATTGTAATTCAAGTGTTCTGACAGAAAACTAGACTTCTGCTCCTCCTCATGGCTCTGTTTTCAGGCTTTTAAAAAATCTAGCCCGTGACGGGATACTTTGACCAATCACAGGTCATTTCAGAGAGAGAGCGTTCCTATTGGCTGTTCATTCAACAGAGGCAGCTGTCAATCACTCAAGAACTCCAATCAAACTAGGCAGCGCTAATCAAATATGAATCAATATGTTGTTACTGTAATGCCTATTTCTCACCTCAAATGTTTTCAGAAACATCTTGTAGTGTACTGTTTAGCTGTAAAATGAGAAAGTTTGCTCCAGCTGGTGGGCGGTGCTTGGTGTTTCCTCAACTGATCTCAACATGGCTGCCGGGTCACAAACTTTCTCATTTTACAGCTAAACAGTACACTACAAGATGTTTCTGAAAACATTTGAGGTGAGAAATAGGCATTACAGTAACAGAATACTGATTCATATTTGATATGAAAAATGGATCGTTTGATTGGAGTTTTTGAATGATTGACAGCTGCTCAGAGACAGCAGGCTCCAGCTCGGCTCTGATTGGTTGTTTTCCTCTAGTCAGTGAAATCTTGCAGATGCCATAAAAATAAGTTTTTTTAATCATATTTGCTCTAATTCTACCCACTGCAGCTTTAAGGTCATGAATTGAAGTGAAATTTTGACCTGATGATGGCGCTAGAAAAGTCATTATAATTCATCCTGAGAGGGACTTGAATGTGTGTACCAAATTTAATGGCGATCCTTCTACTATTAGTCCAGACTTTTCACAAGAAACCAAAAATGTGAACCTCAAGGTGTTAGATGAAAAGTCAGGGGATCACCAAAGTCAATTAGATTCATCCTCTGAGGAACATGAATGTCTGTACAAAATTTCATTGCAATCCATAATAAATGTGTCTAAATAAATGTTTCTAATTGCTGCACATGCAATTGTTCTGGGTCCTGTTTGTGTTTAGTCTTGTCACTTTTCATGTTTGCAGGTCTCATCATTGTTGGCTACTCAGCAGAATGCATCCAATTAAATAAATAAATATCTAAATAAAAGTTTTAAATGATTTTGCCACATCATCCCTGGTTGTTTTTCCTAAATTCCCTGTTGTACTTAAAATAGCTGAGCGCGCTGAAAGTTGTTGTTAAACTTAACTTTTTAATTAATTAGTTAATTCACCATTCATTTGTCACTGCCAACGTTAGCTCATTGACACGATGGATTGGGAAGTTTGCGCCGGAGTGGACTGACACCGGGATAAACTTCAGCTGTCCGTTAGAGAGCCGGGATAATGGTTGTCCCAACAATGGGAGTCATGACGACAGACGAGCAGCATGACTAAAACATTAGTTGGGAGTTGGTGAAAGACAGAGGAGTAAGTGATATCCTAGGGGGTAAATGTTCACCTGTCTAATTATAAACACTGTCTTCCATGTAACAGCACACACACGTGCACGCACTACAAAGAATGCATGGACGTACACGCGAGCCAGACAAAATCTCATTCAGTAAAGCTCAGAGGGACACCACCGGTCTGCCAGTGTGATCTCAGCGCTGACAAGCCTGGACGTATCCTCAGTAATGTCTGTCATTCCTTAAATTATGGGCATGTGTGTGAGTATCTGAGAGATAGAGTTCACTAAAAAAACATTGATGTGCCCACATGGGTTTGAAAAAGTGTGAGGTAATCCATCATACAGTTTTTACTATCCATTTATGTACAGTGATTAACGAGTCAGTGGAGTAGCGAGAGTTGTCAGTTGGGATTCATCCGTCAGGAAACAGCAGCAACAGCAGATTTGTTGATGATGTCAAAATGTCTCGTTTGACTCACAGACATCACAGACAAACCCCATATATATTGCTTCCCCATTTCTCCCCCATCGCTGTCTCTCCCTCCCTCCTCTTTCTCTGTCTTCCCTCCCAGCTGTGTACAGTGGATCACATTAGCGCTTCATGTATAATGGATCAGCTCGGAGGCAGCGGATCGCTGGCCAGCTTCACTTTGCTTTGCTCCCAGCATGTCTTTGGTCCATTTGCTGCACTTAGTAAAAACCTACAACGCTGTGGGAAAAGCTGTCTGTACTCTCGCTTTCCCTCACACACATTCAGAGCAGGAAACCACTTTCTCTTCTGTTAAATTCAGCCACTTTAGGCTTAAAGGTTAAAGATAAAAAAAAGAAAAGAAAGACTGGTTGATCCAACTTCCTGTCGGGAGGTTTTCTCCTTTTGTTCATTCAGGGTTTGGCCGTACAGTTCAGCATAGTACTGCCATAAGTGATTAGATCTATCATGAAACTTAATTCCTCTCACTTAATACCGTTGCCCATCTTGTCATTGTCCCGTTCATTTACATTAATAATCCAAATTTTGTCACATTTGTGTCATGTATGTAGCCGGGGTGAAATTGATTTCCGTTTCCCGATTTTTTTTCTACATTCTGATTTGCTAAACATGACTCGGCTTCCTAGAAAAAAAATATTGAATAAGTAAAAAAGAGGTGTCCAGGGAACATGAAATTGCATTGCAGTGTATGCTGAGATATTTCAGTCTGGACTAAAGTAGTGGATCCAACACATTCTCACTCCCAAATCGTCAAATATCGACGCTTGGTCAGTGCCCCTCGGCATCGGAGACCGACTTACGGGGTACCCATCTTGCTTTACTTTTGGATGTATCAAGGACGGTGTGTCAATATGCGCTCATTACATGTATAGTGTCCTTTCAAAATAAACGTCCATTTTCACAGGACGTTAGGTTTAGGCAACACAACCTCTTAATTAAAGATAGGGTTGACGATGTTGGAAAGCTAGCATAATTTGAATGTAGCATCGCCTCAGGAGCTCCGTCTAAACCCCCCCCCTCCCCTCGGGGCTCCTTCCAAGGCAACGCCCCCCACACACATGCACCAGCACCGCCACATCGTAACTACTTCACAGACACAGAGCGGAGAGAGGACCTCAACTCAACAACTCTACCTCATGACAAGTAACCTGTGCAGTGCTACTGCAGGGCTGAGTTTTCTCTTCCATTCTCCAGGAAACGTGCGGCGGCGACGCGCTTTGAGTTCAGGCTGGTGCACGCCAAGGGTAGAGAACGAGCAGGGTGGCAGGGAGGCATCTGATTGGTTCTTTCCAAGCAAATTTCGAGGCAGTGATTGGTAGACGCTTTTACAGGATTACAGCAGCTACAGATGACGGCTCTTTTCCGGTCTTCTTTCAGAGCTTATCAATGGATCGCTGTCGGGGTGTAAAGACCATTTCAACCAATATAACAAATAGTGTATACTGGATAACGTCGTCAACCCTGCCTTTAAGGTTAGGAAACGGTCGTGGTTGACCTTAACTTCACCGACTAGTGACTCACGTGACTCATGGGACTGACGATACCGATGAGTCACGTGACTAAAGACTGATGTCAAATAACGCCGCGTGTGGGTTTACATTGGAGTTAGTTGAAAGCACAGTTCGTCACATACTGTCGCTAAAGGGCGCCTCCGTGCGTCAGTTTCCAATGCTGAGGGGCGCCGCCCAATCGGAGGTATTTGACGAGCTGGGAGTGAGACCGGGTGGGTGGATCAACCAGCAGCGGCTAATAACCTGAATGACTTTAAATATTATGTTGATTCCGCCAGACAGTCAGTTGGAGCGACTTTTAAAAGAACTTGGGAGCTCAAGATATGTGCTTACTTGACAAACTTTATAGCCAGTGTCAAATTAAATTAACCTCTTTTTCTGGTGGCTATATTTCCTGTCTAGCACTTTGTCCATATATTCCTCTCCTCTTTTTCTGTTTTATCATTCTCCTCTCTCTTCACACATTTTTTATTCTTAATGAAACTCATCAGACATCATCTGACTTTCAGTGTATATGGAATACTAATTTGTCCAAACATACCTGAACGCAGCATTCAGCCACTGTGAAGCTTTCCAAGTGTGGGTTGGGGGGAGGGGGGGGGTTAAATGAAAGTCAAGGGTGCGGGTGAGGACTTATGCACACACACACACACACATACACACACACACACACACACACACAGACACAGACACCCACATACAATACACTGAGGGGCAGAGGCGGGAGAGCTTCAATTTTACGCTTCAAGAAAGAGTGAGAAATTATAGGGAGATTCAGACTGGGGCAATTTGAGAGCGAGTATTGCAGATGCAGAAGGAATGGGAGAGTAGGGGAAGAGATGTAGTGGTGGATACAGGGATGGTTAATGTACAGTGTGAGGAGATAGTGAAATAAAGGGGAAGGGAAGGGAAGGGGAGGAAGAAGACATAAAGCAGAACAACAAAGGGAGTGTGTTTAACTGACTGCCTTATCAGACAGGGTGTATAAAGGAAGTATTATTACCATTAATGGGTGAAATGGTCGAGATAAGAGATTTAGATGCAGGCCAGGAACACTGAAATTCAGACAGAGAAAGAGGGAGTGGTGGAGTGAGGGATGACGCACGTACGTAATGAATGCGATGGAACGATTCATGGTTTCCAGTTTCACCGTCAGTCAGAGAAACTCACTGATTAGATTCATCCAGATAGTCATCAATGAACACACACACGCACCGTGGCATTGCAGGCACATGCATGAACATCACGGTATAGATTTATAAAAGCTGATAGAGGCGATCACGTTTCAAATTACTCTGTGGTGAAGTGCTCTTCATGGCTGTGAGTTAGCAAGGTGTTTGCCATATGTTTATTGGGAGTGTCTGTGCCAGAGTTCAGACAACAGGCAGGTAATCATGACGCTTTTAACGGCACAGTATCCCTAAGAAAGACATCCTGTCGCAGAACTGCAAATAACATTCACTTTTTTTATTAACCGTGACCACCATCATGCCCTAACCTCAACCAAGTTCAGTCGCCTAACCATAACCATAGTTTATTCGCCATAACCACGAGCTGACATGTGAAAACAATGTGAGGTTGCTTCCATCGACTTTAAAGAGCTTCATAGTGAGTTTCATTTCATGACAGTATGACCAGGTGTTCCACTTTATGAGGGACAGCACAGCATTTTTATCCCTTGTCCCCCATGCCACATATTGAGACGATGTCCAACATTTTCATTGGCTTTAGTTTTCAAAAGTCCACTACAGTCTAACCACTGCAGGACAGACGCTTTTATCCAATGGGCTGTGAAGAAAGCAGGGAAGGCTGTCATCACGGCGCTGTGTTTGCTGTCAATCAAACTGCTCACACGTAGGTCAAGTGCAAGTTAACCTGTCACCGTCTTTGCTACGCTACGCCCAGCGGAGAAAATTGCGAATGCAGATTTAGGTGGAATATGGTGTAAACTACCACAAAGAAAAAAGAAATGCAGCTACAACAAAGATCATCATCAATCCTTTGTGTTTTCAGTGAAAAAGCTCTAAAAACCCACTGTACACTACCTGCTCAGCCCCAAACGGCAGACACACACAGTTAGCGACTAGCTGGTGAACATAGCGGAGCATTTAGCAGCTAAAGAGACAAATATTTTTTTCAGAAGTTGGTGGAGACCAAAAACAGAGCTAAAAGAGAGTGAATATTAAACTTACATTCATCAGGTGGACAGAAACAAGACTCCAAATCTACGAGGGCATCTACTATTTCAGCATGAACACACTGTATTTACTCAAGACCTGCTTCCAGTTAGTATGTGGAACTGGGACAGCTTTTGCTTCCTCTTTGTTGAGTTTAAGTTTACAATCATGTTGTGCAATGGAAGTTTGGCCTGCTCACGTCTTTTATGATTTCCTGTATATGTAAAATGGTAAAGTACATTCATTTCTTGTATACTCCGTGCAAAAACTAAAACATAGAACATAGTATATAGACTATGTAGTATGACATTGGGACATAGTCCATTTCCCCCGACACCCCTCTCTCTCTTAACACCTGACCACGGATTATCACCATGTTAGCATGACAACATGGTGATAATCCTTTTATCAGGTGTGTGTGTGATTCTTTGTATTAACTGCATGTTGTCGACCACGATGACAACACCTTGCTATTTTACTCATGAGCATAGGCGCAGTTTGAACTTTAAGCTTGGAGGTTCACAAAAAGAATCTAGAGGGAATGTAGTGTGCACAACACAGTGTGGTGTAATGCGCGTAGCCTACATATTACACCCTCCACACAGAAGGTGACGCGAGCAAGCGTCAGTGACAAAATTAGTTTGATTGCATTGTTTTCTATGGGAATGAACTAACTGGCTGTGAGCGACGACGTCCTGCGCAGCGTGAACTTTTGTCAGACGCCCTGTTTCTATTGATTCCTGACGCTTGCTTTGAAAGCGCTACAATGGATGAGGAACGGCTGATTTGTGAAGTTGAAATGAGGAGTAATCTATATGATACCTAATGAAACCTAAATAAGGTGACAGCAGGCAGGAGGGAGATCACCTGAAAGTTTACTTAGGGTACTGTTGGCTGTATTTGTCATTTTCAGTAAATATCGCAGTATAAAACCTGTTTTCTGTTTAAAAGACACAAACATCAGAAGATAGTAAGTGCTACTCACCTATCTTTTAAGTGTTTACATCTCTAGTCTGATCTCAAGCGCACAGCTGATAAGTACGTGGTTTGTTTACATTACGTAATAGAATATTGTACAGTATGTGGACAGAGAGTGTCCGATGTTATTAGGCTATAAGTAAATAAAAAGACCACAAATCTATCTTTTTATCTTGTTGGTTTCTTATTTTGTCAATATGAAGACACAACAAGGTCGATATTATTCATCATTACAATAAAATTATTAGTTCTGCGTTATTATAAAAGCTATAGATGTATTTCTAGGGGGTTCGTTGAGCCCCCTGAACCGACGCAAACTGCACCTGTGCTCATGAGAGCTTAAGACTGAAACCTGCCTCACCTTCAACTCTACTGCCTCCGTAGAGAAAGCTCAGCGATTGAAAACATCTGTAAGGCGTGCAGCCTCATATCCCGCTGCCCTACGGCCATTTGCTGGATTAATTAGCCACAGGGGCCTCTCACATTGATGACATCAGCATCAGACACAGAGATTAGTTAATGTGATTTTCGCTGACACATAAAATGTCTCTGTTTAAGCAGGCGTGGGCAATCTGCTCCTAATGTGCTCTGAAAATGTGTGTATGTGTGTGTGTTGCTATACTGTACGTGTGTGCGTGACCACAGCATGCGTCAGAAACCAGTCTGGGTCAATGTTGATTAAATAAACAATTGTGTTTATAGAGCAGAGCTTCTCTCAACACGCATGCATAAAAAACATACACACACACACATAGACGCGGTACACCCTTCAACATGCTACGCCGTCGCTCCATTTTGTTTCTGTCACTCACAACAAAGAGACGAATAACGTGGCTTCTTGTGATGGAATAGTTAGTGGACGTGATGCAGTATGCAGGAGAGAATGTGAGGTTCAACCCATCCTAATGAATAAATAACAGAGAGATCAAATAGAGGAGTTGACAAAAGAAAATATACAGTACTGTACATGAAATATGCAAGACTTCTACATAAACCACTTCCCCTCAGGGTGTTAACAATGGTCCGAAACTTTGAAGTACCCGTAAGTGCAACTAATGTGAGCATGTTTGTGTTGCGCAGTAGATTTGGTCAGAATATGTGACAAATTTCCTTCTGATTTGAGGTAAAAATGCTGCTCCATAGCGATACTAGTGATCAGAAACCCCACATGGGCGTTGAACTAAACTGAAATTTGGAAATTCAGGTTGAGACTGAAATATCTCAGCAACCATTGGACGGATTGCTATGAAATTTTGCACAGATGTTCATGTTCCCCTCAGGGTGGATTTGAATGATTTAAAAATTTGTCCAATACTTTGGTTTATGACTAAATATCGGCAAAGCTAAACTCCGGTCAGCCTCACCAGTGCTTGATAACAGTGTTTAGTAACAAATGTTAGCATGCTAACAAGCTAAACTTAGATGGTGAAAATGGTAAACATTATACCTGCAAAACATCAGCATGTTAGCATTGTGAGCATTTAGGTAGAGCTTTACAGAGCTGCTAGCATAGCTGTAGACTCTTAGTCTTAGAAAATGTTACAAATGGAGAGACTATATACCCAATTCTCATGGCAATTTTTTCGACTACTGCATTATAATATGACTTACATCAGGCTGTTCTCATACACCGTTCGTAGCTATACCTAAGAAAATAATGCATTGTAATTTGGATGTATCCCATGACATCAATTTGTATGTAATCCATGTAATCGTGAACCAGGAAGATCATCAGGCGATCTTCCGCATCCATTGGGCCCATAGAGCAGATCCTTTCGCTAAATCCTTTAACTTCGCCTCCCAGACGTCCAGCCGCGTCTGGGTCTCATTCACGTGAACGGAGGAAGGGAAATAACTCTGTATTCAGCCATTAGTGCATTTTACAACTTGTAGGACCTAATGATTTAAATAAGGGCTATTAGAGTGTTCGTACTGCGAAGTTGATTTACCTCAAAAAAATGTATCCGCTGATTTACAGACATCTCTTTCCCAATGTAAGACTGGAAAAAAGTCTTTTTGGGCCCAATGGCATCATGTGACCGACACGGAAGTTGTAGTACCACCGTTTGGCCACAACGAAAATTTGCTTCAAAGCCCTTACAGTAAGCATTTTAACCGATTAACGCTATTGGTTAAAACGGTTAAAAGCAATATTAATAATTAATTAAAAAGCTGAGTGGCTCAGAGGAGCGGCTCGTCACTTTAAGGAGAAAAGCTGGTCCACCTTACGGGCCCACCTTAAGAGGCGGAGCCGGAGTTCCAGGATACAGGAAGTTGGGGGACTCAGTTGTCTGTTGTGCTCATACACTACAGCGTGCACACCGCTGCATGCAAGGCACAAATCTTGTCGGTTAACGGTTCATAATCGGTTAATGAGGATCGGTTATCGGTTAAGAACATTTTTCAAAATTAGCATCCCTAACCTTTAACATTTTTGTTTGTCATATAATCAATATAAGAAGAGACAGGAGGGAGCAGGGCGTGACACTTTATCATTACTTACTGGCACATGTAGGTAGTAGTAAGTGTAAACAATATGATGTGGAATGTAAGTCTGCTATAATGTATAGTGTGTAGATTCAAGCCTCAAATTACGCCAAAATGTGTCTCATTGAGCAGAAGATATCTTCTAGAAGTAAAAGAGATTCCAATATGTTAATGGACAAAGGGTCATACGTCAAAGCAATCACTTTCTTCCAACAATGCATCCCACAGGCCCCATCCACAGTGCTGCTGAATGAGACTTGCCCAGTCTTGTTTCACAACAACCTCCTGTCTTTGTCTGGTTATCGATTGAAAAAAAGTTTAGTCAGTGAAGCTTTTTGACAATAGTGTCAGGAGGAAGAAGTTAATGGAAAAAAGACATTAGCTTACTTCGTCTGCTTTCATGTCTGAAGACCAACGTCTGTGAATCAATATCTGTCCTTTGTAAATGTTCCCTGTATGTTGCTCCAACCCATCCTGACCAAGCAAATCAAATCTCCGGCCATCATACCATTACAAAAGAGTGGTCTGATGTCTGAGGAAACCACGGAGCCCTCGGGCGAGACAACTTAGGATATTACTTCTTGGAGAGTGGACGAAAGCACAGAAGGGAGGCAAAAGGACACGGAGGGAGAAAAAAGGCTCTGGTGCAAACACAAGAACCAACTTGGGACAGTTTTTGCAAATCAGGTGTACAATCTGGAACTGAGGACAGACGGGATGAATACATTGTTCGTGGGACAGGCTTCACCAATGGCCAATCACATCAGCCCTTCTCATCTCCTTTTAAAGCACAAGACAATTTTCAAATGGAGTCCAGGTCAACTTCTCTGAGGAGAAACCTGTCAATGAGGCACCAATACATAATACAGAAAAATATGAAGAGCCTGAACACACCGCCATAGAGGGCAAATGTGTAATAATATTATTTGTATGCCTCCATGCCGTTGACAGCTGTAAGTACCTTCTATTCTTGTGAACACGATATCTCAGGAACACCTGGAGGGAATTTTTTCAAATTTGGCACAAACGTCCACTTGGACTCAAGGATGAACTGATTAGATTTTGGTGGTAAAAGGTCAAAGGCCACTGTGACCTCACAAAACACATATTTGGCCATAACTCAAGAATTCATTTGCAAATTATCTAGGGCTGACCGTTGCCATGGCAATCGACCTCCAAATCACTATTTGAATGCTTTTTATATACAGGTATGTAATAATAATGTATAAATCCCAAAATAGCCCATGAAATAAGGAATAATCCCACAACATTATTCATATTCAACATTAATTATAGTTATTCTCTGTTTGTTGTGTGTACAGTAGTGCGGCAGCGGCACTGAAACGAAGGAGATGGAGACAGACAGAAGAACATGTCAGCCTTCCGCGTCGCAAAGCGAAGCTTCAAATACCTTCGGATTTTTCTCACCGAAGCTTAAAAAGCCCAAAAAATGGTATTTGGGACAGCACTATAATTATGACAATGTCACATACAGTAAATGTCTAACAGGATAAAATTATGAAGTGATGACATATTGGACAGACATGAATGGAAACTGCAACTTGACTGGTTGGCGGAGGCATACAACCGCGAGGCGGTGATTCTAGTTTTGTTTTCAGATAGGGCTGCATGTAACACTTATTTGCATCACAAGTTAATGTGCTGATTGTTTCCTTGATTAGTTGTTTCCAACAGCCCCAGTGATCTATTCAGATTATTTGTTAGATTTGTTAGTCAGTGCAAAACTCAAACATATTCCGTTTATTATCAATAATTACAAAGCAACAACAAATAAGAACATTTCGCAAAGCTGGAAACAGAAAATACTTGACATTTTTGCTTGAAAAACAAAATAGTTGCAAGTCAATTTTCTGCTGATCAACTTAATTGAGTAATTGTTGCAGCTCTGTGATCACAGAATAATAATTTTATGATCTTGATGTAATAAGATTTGCTGTATTACAGCAACTCACAAAATGAGTCCCTTATATACTGTAACACTGATTAATGCCTAGTGTGGCCTCTATAGGCTACTGTAAACTGACTGATGATGACCGCGGGGCCACTCTCAGCCCCTAAAGGCACACTACAGGGACTCTGCTTGCAGCTGCATTAGGCTGTAATAATTCTTCGATGCAGATGTCAAATGTAAGCAGCAAAATAAGCGGCAGAGATTGCCTAATGCCTGCCGATTCTAGATGATTACCCAGCGCAGTCTGGGCACTTCTTTATACGCAGTGATAACAAGACATTTAGGGATAAAGAAAGGAAATGTGTTTGTTGGATTACAAAACATTTCCTCCAGTTTCAGATGAAAACAACGTCTGTTGTGTCATGATGACACAATCATCATTCAGCAATCATCAAACAAAATAGAATATTTACACCAATCATGTAAACCTGCTTTCTGCAGCACTTCATATCACACAACACACGCACCTTTATAGGAGCCACACAAACACCAAAGTGATATACTGATATCTATATAAGCAGCATCTGCAATGTATGGCAAGTGGATGGATTCTTATGTTGAATTATGATTAATTAATGAGTTATGGATCACCATGCAAGCAGATAATGAATAAAGACCACAGTGAACTTTTTGCAGATTAACATATGACAGACCAGCAGTTGCTTGTTGGAAGAGGAAACGGTTTATTTTATCTAAGTTCTCTCTAAGAAGCTGCAACAAGCACAACATCCATGGATTCATATTCTCTGCTCTGTCTTTCTTATCACCTCATCCAATGTCTCAAACAACTGCAAATATACCTATCAGTCCTAGACATCAACAAGCAAAATAATCTAATCAAATCAAATCACGTTTATTGTCATTGTGCCTCTCCCCAGAGAGCAACTAACAAATAGAAACATATATATAATAAAATACTATAATAGAATAAAAAATAATAATAGAAACTAATCAGTACGTTTCAGAGACATTTAACAGTGAAACAGTGTGAATGAATTTCATAAAATTGGATCTATATAAGCAACATCTGCAATGTATGGCAGGTGGATGAATCATTATGTTGAATTATGATTAATTAATGAGTTATGGATCACCATGCAAGCAGATAATGAATAAAGACCACAGTGAACTTTTTGCAGATTAACATATGACAGACCAGCAGTTGCTTGTTGGAAGAGGAAACAGATTATTTTATCTAAGTTCTCTCTAAGAAGCTGCAACAAGCACAACATCCATGGATTCATATTCTGTGCTCTGTCTTTCTTATCACCTCATCCAATGTCTCAAACAACTGCAAATATACCTATCTGTCCTAGACATCAACAAGCAAAATAATCTAATCAAATCAAATCACGTTTATTGTCATTGTGCCTCTCCCCAGAGAGCAACTAACAAATAGAAACAAATATATAATAAAATACTATAATAGAATAAAAAATAATAATAGAAACTAATCAGTACGTTTCAGAGAAATTTAACAGTGAAACACTGTACACTATGAATGAATTTCATAAAATTGGATCTATATAAGCAACATCTGCAATGTATGGCAGGTGGATGAATTATTATGTTGAATTATGATTAAGTAATGAGTTATGGATCACCATGCAAGCAGATAATGAATAAAGACCACAGTGAACTTTATGCAGATTAAAATACCACAGACCAGCAGTTGCTTGTTGGAAGAGGAAACGGTTTATTTTATCTAAGTTCTCTCTAAGAAGCTGCAACAAGCACAACTTCCATGGATTAATATTCTGTGCTCTGTCTTTCTCCAATGTCTCAAACAACTACAAATATACCTATCTGTCCTAGACATCAACAAGCAAAATAATTTAATCAAATCACGTTTATTGTCATTGTGCCTATAGTCCCAGAAAGCAACTAACAAATATATATAATAAAATACTATAATAGAATAAAAAATAATAATAGAAACTATCAGTACGTTTCAGAGAAATTTAACAGTGAAACAGTGTACACTATGAATGAATTTCATAAAAGTGGATCTATATAAGCAACATCTGCAATGTATGGCAGGTGAATTATGATTAAGTAATGAGTTATGGATCACCATAGCATGAAGAGGAGATAATGAATAAAGACCACAGTGAACTTTATGCAGATTAAAATACGACAGAACCAGCAGTTGCTTGCTGAAAGAGGAAACGGTTTATTTTATCTAACTTATTTTCCTCGTCGCGATAAAACGACCGCGCGCTCAGGTAACCAAGAGTACGCACGCACACAAACACACAAACACACACACACACACACACACTTTATAGGTCCTGAAGCACCTCAAAAAGTTGCGGCTGCTCCAGAATCAAACAGTGTTTGGAGCGCAGGGAGATGAAAAAGAAGAATAACTCCCTCACAATAGTTAGCGAGGCTACATCAGAAAGTTGTATCAACCAACCAGAGAGACACAGCCCCAGACAGGGAGAGAGAAAACAGATGCAAACATGAATAAAAGCAGTTCTTACCTGAGCGTCCAGACCTCCTCTTGCGCCCCTGGCACCCCCACACCGCCCGCTGCTCATCTCCCGGCCCGGCCCATCACCGCAGGGAGCCGACCGTCCAGAGCGCACGGCCAGAGAGCATCACCGGGTCCACAGGTACAGAGAAACAAGAAAGAAAGAGGAAAGAAAGAAATAAAGACTGGACTGGTGAGTTCTCAACTTTCCCCTCGCCCAGTTGGGCTTCTGTCCAGGCTCACTTTTGTTCTTAAATCACTTTTCTAGTTGAAATCTCTCCCGTGTTGCAGCGGACTGAAGTGAAGTGCGGCGGACTGAGAGAGGCTGAGAGCTCTGCGATCTGCGCTCTGTGCGACTTCTGTCAAAACAGTCACAATATTAAAGGGGAGACTTCCGGTGGAAAGTTTCAAAGTACAACTCAACACGGTGAGTGTGTTGAAAGTCTGTAGATGAAGCACAGTCAAAATATGTGTGTGCATGTATGAGTGTGTGTGTTTACGTCATTAAAGCTGAAGTAAGCAGAAGATTTTTGGCATCATTGGGCAAAAAATCCATAATAGCCTTTCAGCATATTGTAATTCAAGTGTTCTGAGAGAAAACTAGACTTCTGCACCTCCTCGTGGCTCTGTTTTCAGGCTTTCAAAAATTTAGCTTGTGATGGGAGACTTTGGCCAATCACAGGTCATTTCTCAGAGAGAGAGCTCCTATTGGCTGTTCATTCAACGGAGGCAGCTGTCAATCACTCGCGAACTCTGATCAAACGGTCAAACTAGGCAGCGCTGATCAAATATGAATCGATATTCTGTTACTGTAATGCCTATTTCTCATCGCAAATGTTTTCAGAAACATCTTGTAGTGTACTGTTTAGCTGTAAAATGAGAAATCCTGTCAGGATATAGTGACTGTTTTGTAAAAATAACAATTTTTAATCATATTTGCTCCAATTCTACCCACTGCTGCTTGAAATGTCTCAGTTTGTATCTAATAGGCCTGACCTGCCATATAATTAGATAAGTAATATTAAAAAAGAAACTTGTATTATTCCCTGGAAATAAATGGCCTAAAATTGGGAAATCCGGTCATTGCATTGAAAATAACCAGACACAGCACACAAACTAGAGTAGATATTTTTATTTTGGGACATATAGCCTACTGTAAAATACAACTGACTTCACTTTGAATGTAGCATTAGAAGGCTCATGTTATGTAAATGTCAATAATTGTGTAAAAAGCCACCCAGTGTGAAAATGCAGCTATATGAAAGGTAGTATGAATCAAAGAAAAGTAAAATGCATCCATCTATATAATGAGAATAGTCATTTTGAAATATATGACACATAATTGAGACCTAGTAGTGCAATAATGCACATAGATAGATCTGTAGAGAGCCGTATAGCCTACAATGTGCCTGGGTGTGGAAATGCTTTAGCTACAGTCTATGTTTAGTTGAATTGAAACACCAAAATGGAGGCATTATTATAGCACATATATTAATGAATGAGGAAAACAAAAAAGTAACACAATATTTAACAATCCTAATGATTGAAC
The DNA here is from genome assembly GCA_916701645.2 of Sebastolobus alascanus. Taxonomy (NCBI): domain Eukaryota; kingdom Metazoa; phylum Chordata; class Actinopteri; order Perciformes; family Sebastidae; genus Sebastolobus; species Sebastolobus alascanus. Next base: position 122,713 of record CAKAOJ020000473.1, read on the forward strand.
ACAAACCATAGAGAGAGCAAACTGATGCTGAACAGATTAGTCCAGAGCACAGGAATGTAAAAATCCTGCAACACCACCCTTGAAGACGACTGAGCCGATGCTCTCTGTTGAATCTCGCAGAGATGAGGCAGAGCTTCATTTGTTCCAAGGCTGAATCAATTCACTCTAAAGGAGTCAGGTTTTCCTTCTCTTCTGTCAACATCATCGCATGACGTGATACAAGTCGGATCTAAAGCCAGGGGGGTCTGAAGGTAGTCTCCTAACATCTGATTATCTGTCATGATCATGTTTACCAGTGCCTTTCGTGACATGGTGCTTTTATGCCTTTATTTTGAAATACCACTCTTTGAACTTCCGGTATGATTATTCCTAAATGCAGTTAGCTTCATCCAGGTGTTCCTAATTGAATGTGGTTCAGTTATTGAATTTTTTTCCTCCTCACAGTCCAAAGGAATTTTACTGGAAGTGATTTTAGTGTATGCTTTTATTTTGGATATTTCTTGGCGTTTTAAAGAAATAGATAGATTGATGAACAAGGATAGCCTACCATAAAGTCTGTATGGGAAAAAGATGCAGAGGTAGGAGGAAGAGCAGACCTGCCATTCTCTACCTGTCAACGAGATGCCCTCCCACCAACCCTGGTCACGTGAAGCCCACATCCACCCGCTCACCTGTTCACGTTCCTAAATCTTCCCCACCTGCTGACACACCTGCATCCTATCATCTCATCTGTCCTTCAGTGTATATGTAACCAGCTCACAGGCCCTTTCCCCAGCTCGTCATGTTGCCAATGTTGTGCACTTGTGTTCCAGCCATATCTGTTCTGGTTTCCCTGCTCCATATCAATTTATATTAGGGCTGGCAATCGATTCAAATATTTAATCACGATTAATCGCATGGTTGTCCATGATTAATCGCGATTAATCGCAAACTAATCACACATTTTTTATCAGTTCAAAATATACCTTAAAGGGAGATTTGTCACGTATTTAATACTCTTATCAACATGGGAGTGGGCAAATATGCTGCTTTATCCAAATGTTTGTATATATTTATTATTCAAATCAATTAACAACACAAAACAATGACAAATATTGTCCAGAAACCCTCACAGGTACTGCATTTAGCATAAAAAATATGCTCAAATCATAACATGGCAAACTCAAGTCCAACAGGCAACAACAGCTGTCAGTCTGTCAGTGTGCTGACTTGACTATGACTTGCTCCAAAACTGCATGTGATTATCATAAAGTGCATGTCTGTAAAGGGGAGACTCGTGGGTACCCATAGAACCCATTTTTATTCACATATCTTGAGGTCAGGGGTCAAGGGACCCCTTTGAAAATGGCCATGACAGTTTGCCCTCACCAAAATTTAGCGTAACTTTGTAGCGTTATTTATCCTCCTTTGCGACTGGATTCATTAGGTTTTCTAGTTTGATATGATACCAGTATCTTCAGTCTAGCTTTAAAACTGAGCCCTCTACAACCACCGAAAGATCGATTGCGTTAATGCGTTAAAGAAATTAGTGCCGTTCAAACGATTTGGGGTTAACGCCTTATTATTGTGTTAACTTCGACAGCCCTAATTTATATCCATTTTAATATCTGCTACCCATCATATTTAGACCTGCTGCCTGCCTTGCCCCTGAGGATTTGTTTGCTTGTTTGGACCGCCTTCTTGTGTCTGACTGAAAGCCTTTTAATTTGAACATTATTTAGTAACGTTTTTTTCTTCCACCTGTTCTGTCTGCATTTGTGTCCTCAGTCCTATTGACTCATACAGATCAGTGACACACATGCTGATAAAGCAATGAGACTTTCCTGTTTGTTATCTATGCTCTGACTACAGTCCCATGACTATCACGTTGTAAACCGGCTGCGTGTTACAGTATCATTGGATGCTCGACCAATAGAAAGAAGAAAATAAGGTTACAATAGAAGTTCAGGGATGCCAAGACTAAAATGAAATCATGCAGTGAAATAAAAATTAAGAACCTGCCATCTTTGTGCCACAAAATATGAAAACAAAATTAAAATTAAAAAAATTAAATTTATTTTTTATTTTCACGCTTGAAGATTTACAGGCAAATTAAAACTCCATGGACAAGTGCACTCTGGAAAATGAAAGTGTTTTGTTTTTTTATTTCCAGTTATATAATTTTAATACTGTCAGTCCTCGACTTTCATATGGCAGTAATAAACACTGATTGTACAAGAACACAGATGACACCTAGTCTCTTGATATTTGACCTGTTCATTACTTATAACATCATATTTTAAAAGAATTTTAAAAGAGTATTTGTGTTGTATAACTCATTGTCATATGTCTTGTCTGTTTTGATGGAGTGGAGTTCTTTTAATATTTATGAAGCATCCCGGTCCCCTATGAATTTCCATTTTTATGCTACTCCGCATTAATAACAAGACAATGTGATTCATCACTGCACAGAGAGATTTCATTCAGGGTCAAAGCCCTATTATTAGCAGCATAAACTCACTGATCATCAGTAATCTGAGTTGAAGTCTTAATGGTGGTGGAGGGGAGGGTGGTGGCTGTATGTTGGCATCAGTGATGAAGGAACAGGAACATATGAATGGATAAGAGCCACGAGGCACAGCTTGACTGGAGTGATGAATGAAGCAAGAGTGAATGAAGCCGTCCCCCTGAGTGAACCCCTTGCAAATGCTGTCGAGGCCATCATGGCTGCCACGGCCTTTGAATGAGAATCACAAAAGGCTTCAGGATTCTCTGAATCTCATTTTTTGCCTGAACCTGGAGCTGTAAATGAGAATCCATCGATCTGAGGCCTGGCTCGACATGAAATCTGATCTCAGGTCAGATGCTGAATGGTGTCAATGCTAGGCATTATTGTCTTTCTGCCTCTTCCTCACTGTCTGTGATATTGCAGGTGGTCTTCATGAAAATTGCAATTCCATATATCAGAGTGACCTCTGAACTTGACCTGTCGCAGCCTCGTATGTGCTTAACACAGACCAGAGCGTTTAAAGCAGCACTAGGTAGAATTGGAGCAAATATGATTTAAAAAGGTTATTATTATAAAACTATAAAACTATATCCTGATAGTAGTGCATGAGACAGGTAATCTGAAAAAAAAATCATGTTCCTCTGTGTACTCCGGTGCTCCTAATGGCATCTGCAAGATTTCACAGACCGGAGGAAAACAACCAATCAGAGCCGAGCTGGAGTCTGCCGTCTCTGAGCAGCTGTCAATCACTCACAAACTCAGATCAAACGATCAAACTAGGCAGCGCTGATTAAATATGAATCAATATTCTGTTACTATAATGCCTATTTCTCGCCGCAAATGTTTTCAGAAACATCTTGTAGTGTAGTGCTCACTCATTCACTCATCTTCAACCGCTTATCCAGGGTCGGGTCGCGGGGGCAACAGCTCCAGCAGGGTACCCCAAACTTCCCTTTCCCGGGCCACATTAACCAGCTCTGACTGGGGGATCCCAAGGTGTTCCAAGGCCAGTGTGGAGATATAATCTCTCCACCTTGTCCTGGGTCTTCCCCGTGGCCTCCTCCCAGCTAGTCGTGCCTGGAACACCTCCCTAGGGTGTACTGTTTAGCTGTAAAATGAGAAAGTTTGTGACCCGGCAGCCAAGTTGAGATCAGTTGAGGAAATACTAAGCACCGCCCACCAGCCGGAGCACAGCCAATAGGAACTCTCTCTCTCTGAGAAATGACCTGTGATTGGCCAAAGTCTTACAGATTTTTTAAAGCCTGAAAACAGAGCCATGTAGAGGCGCAGAAGTCTAGATTTCTCTGAGAACACTTGAATTACAATATGATGAAAGATTATTATGGAATTTTTGCCAAATAATGCCAAAAACATTCTGCCTACTGCCGCATTAAAGGATGATCCTTAAACGTATAGTACAGTATGGCACGGAAACACGGCGACAACATTCACATGTCCACCATCATTTAAAAATGTGTACAAAATACACATGAACATGTGTACATATGCATGTTTGTGGAGTCAATTTAAACTTTTAATTCTATGTAATAACTCTACAAGCTGTGTCTGTTAATTAAACTGTGAAATCAGATTTACATTTCAAGGTTCAGAGAGAGTTGACAGCTGGACGAATCTGAAAGTGTCTTCCAAATTTTAGTCAGCTGACAGTACACACACACACACACACACACACACACACACACAGCTTGAATATTTTAATGGTTAAAAAGGATGTTGTGTAATACATTACCAATATTTTTTTAAAAAACGTATAATTGATGTACTTTATGAGTCTGAATGAGGAGACAAATAAAGGCCCACTGACATTTGAGCTGCTTCACATGAATAAAAGTAACATTTTTACGCCTAACTTTAATCAGTTGTTGCTTATTCATTAAAGTGATCACTGCTAAACTCTCAGACAGTTATTCTTTAATCCTGCTGTGAATAGACTGACAGCTCTGATCTGAAGTTGGCAGTAATGCTTTGACTTCATACAGATGTATCTGGGCAATTAATTTGTAAACATTGTGCAGATGGCAACTGCAGATATTCATAATGATAAGACTCTTTGTTGCCATCTGCTCCATTTAATTAATGTATTTTATATTTCCCTCACCAATTGTGACGAAACCTCCTTTAATTTGTGTCTCTCTTATTCTGTGAATGTATGAATGAATGTGTGTGTGTGTGAGTTGGGTTAAAAAAGAAAAATAAACTGTCATCTTAGTCAAAGTCCCAGTACTGTTTCTTAAATCAAAATTTAAAAAAGAAATAATTCAAAACAGCAGGTTGATCAAAACTATCTGCCAAGTACAAATTCACAGTTTTCTCTGAAAATGGTTTCAAAACTCTTTAACTTGGGTGTGTCATTCAAAACCAATCACACACTTAGAGATAAAAAAAAAAAGAAAGTAAAAAGAACAAATCCCAAGTTCAGAAAAGAAGCAAGAAGCAGAGTTACACTGACATTGTATCACCATATATACGGGGCAACATTAGCATTCATCTGGACTTGTGCTTCTGGCCACCTGACACTTAGTAATTATAGACTCCAGTTCGGTCTCCACCAGCAAATATCTGAGTTATGCTAAAATAAAAGATATAGAGCTGAACTGCAGAGTCAGGTGATAATTAAAGCGTCACCTTTCACATAACACATGGTCATTTGATCTATTGCTCATATGCAATATTTATTAGAACAGCTTTAAAATTAAGCAATTATTGACACAAAGACAAGATATAGTAAGTTACATCTACAGTATGATATAAACAAAACCCAGTGATAGTCAACATACAGCAGGTGGGTGGCCTTTCTAATTCACAATGAAAATAAATTGGTTCATAATAGGAATTGTATTTTGTATTTTTAATGTAAATAAGGTGCCAGATTGCATAAAAAGCATCAAAATAGAATAATAGAGCTTGTTAATCAATAAAAAGGGAACCCCACGGACCCCCGGACCCCCGGACCCCCGGACCTCCTGACAGAGGTCTGGGCTAAGGCACATGGAGTCCGTATTTTTCATCCAAAATTGTTGCACGTTTAAACTAAATATGACCTCACATTGTGTCAATCACGTTTACACACCAACTCCTAAATTTTCGTCCATTATTAAAGTTTTCGGAACAGGTTAGATTTTCGGCATTTTTTTGCATCCGTCAAAAGGCAAAAGAGTTTAACCACACAGAGCCAGCATCCATGCAAACGTCATCGTCCAAAATGGCATGATAAACATTCACTCTGTCTCCCTGCACAAAGGACTTTACGATAAAGAAATAAAAAGAATACAAAGATGTGTAATTTAAAGATAGATTGTAGCAGGTGATTGCAGAACAGCTTGGAAGAATCATGGATGGTTGCAAAACAACTGATGTATGAAAGATTAGACTGTAGTGATTGTGCTCTAGGCAGCTAAACAATAGCTTCTTGCTAATGTCATTCATTCATTAGCCCCATTTAGGACAAGCGCACCCATGTAATTAATTCAGTTTTGTCTCGTATTGCGAATTTTCGCAACAAATAGAATAATAAAACGCATCGGACTCAGTGTGCAAGGTTTCTGTTCGGAACAATTTTTATCGGAAGATGGATTAAAAAAAACGGCAAAGACCTTAAGCCTCGAATTATTAAGTCAGTTTAAAAAATTTCAAAGGAAGTTTTTTATCTGTTTTATTTTATCTGATGGCAAAAGTGCCCCCCAAAGCAAGTTGAGTATCCCTGCTTTAATGAAACAATGAGTGTGCACCGCTGCAGCACACTGACTCCATCATTACCCCCCCAACCAGTGGCAAAGTTAAGCTTCACCCTGTAAAGGATTTCTGATCCATTATAGCAGAAAAATAGGAAACATTAAATCCGCACCAATGGTCATTATCAGCCTCACTATGATGTCTCTTCTTCCTCAGCACCTTGGATTTCTGCCACCACCCCGACTGATACCGTCAAACGACGGCATGACGACATGTATCAATAAACCCAGAGCTGCTGGATGTATGCCAAACCTTCTCAAACTTAATATCAATAAATATGAGATTATTGTTTTTAGCTGTTACAAATAAATAAATAAATTAGAATCAATCTTAATAACCCCTCTGTGCTAAGTCCACAGCTGGAATCTTAAACAGCCGTTCAGTTTGGCCTCGCAAAAAACGAATTGATTAATTACAATGACGTTTCCATCTCCAAATTTAGATCTCGCCTCCTCTGGGCTGATCTGAAGTCATCATTGGTATTATTATGGTTACTGTCATTATCATCATTATAGTTATTGTTTTGTATGATTGTGCTTGTGCGGATGTCTTTGGGTTTGGTAGTTCAGCAGTGAACAGATTCTGTTTCTTATTTCAGATTTCTGAGGAGAAACATTAGATATAATGTGGAGTGACGAGGCAGGCAAAGACAATGTTGAGTGCTCTTCCTTTCATATTCGTACATCTCCATTACCGCCTTGACTTTATTTATCCAATATAACCTTGGAAGAACGAGATTCAGCTCATATGCACCTTTTAAATGGAATGAACTGCAAACTGCCCTCAAACTAGATTCTTTTATTCACCTTGAATATTTTACGACTTGATGCTTTTCATGACTCTTGCAATGGTTTGTCGCTTGATTGTTGGTTGTCAAGAGAGCTTGATCTCAATGAGACTGCTAATTTAATAAAGATCCTTTATAAACAAGTATTTGCCCTTGAGCATAGCATGGCCAACTCTTCCTATGGAGCTGAAGTTGAGAATTGCAGTCGGCTCGGGTTCATAAATATAAATGTGTGCAAGTTAACAATAAATAGATAAATAATGAAAACATTTTATTTATAGAGCATGTTTCAGGATACTCAAACACAACTTGCTAGCAGTGTCTGAGAATGGTTTAATAATGGTATGCTATGGCTAATAATATAATAGTTAGCTAATATATATATGTATATATATTTATTACACGGCTGTGTCGATTCTGATTGGTTAATCACGGCATTCGGCATAATGCCAGTATCTTCACACAATGACAATGGATGCAGTATAAAGGTATAGGGGGCCCACTGAGGCTGCACATGTAGGGAGCCCAGATGTATGTGCTGCACAACTGGATGTGGTCACAGGAGCGGGAGTGAGCGAGCAACAGAAAAATATGATTCAAAAGCAACTGTTATCTCCAAAGCCCCTTTTCTGGAAATATATATATAAATATTCCTTATAGTAAAACTTGAAAGATCATGCCTCATACATCCGAGTACTCCCCTAGGGAAGTCAAATGGTGTTTTTAAGCCATCGTTTCAGGCTGTTATCATGCAGTTTACAGTTCCAATTAATGATTTTTTTTGCCTTGAATGTAAAGCAGCTGAATGTGAAACAAAACAGACATGTATGGGAATCATTATATGCATATAAGCAAATGATCTGTGCTTTTCTTTTTTTTTCCAGCTGGCGTATATTTCCTCACATTTCTTAGAAGTGTGGTTTTAATAGCTATTTTCCTGTATTGCTTTAATGTCCTGTGAGACAGCAATAATCTGCAAGTCCACATTTCCCCAAACACACCTCGCATTACTGTCACACACAGACAATAAAAAGTTAATAATTGTGAACCATATGTGGAAATGTAAAGACAAAGAAAATGTAGAGTAAAACAGAGCAAGAAGGGGAAAGAAGGAAAGCAGAGAAACAACATCATGAAGTTATTAATGGACGTTTCACAGACACACATCACTTCAGTTACACTTAAGACGGAAACCTAATTGAAGTCAGCTTGAACTCATAGATCAGGCCCGGATATCCTTTCACACAGCTGCAGACATGTGTGCACATAAATATAATACGCCCACAAAGACATAAATTTGCTTTATTCGTCTTTTCTCCCAATCCCTCTAATCCTTCCTGACACTCTCGCTCACCCACACCTACAACAAACACATGCTAAGTCACCACAAACACACACACACACACACACACACACACACTGAGTTATATGTGTTGCACAAGAGGAAAGAGGTAATTACACCACACAGGGACTATGTGTCTCTAAGCCACTTGTCAGATGTTTTTGATTTGATGACAGGAGAGCAATCCGTGAGGCTGCGGGTCAAGATGGATTATCTCCCGGGTCATAAACCACAAAGCCTGATAATTATCTTAACACCGTTGATCAGAGGAGAACTCATTCTGATCCACACACCCCGCCTGTCTGCACACACACACACACACACACAACGCAGACAAACATCTGCAGCTCCCCCCTGTTTGTCCCACAGTCAGTCAGAGGGTGAGTTATGATCATTCACATATTCCTCCCAGCAGAAATGTAATGTGAGTGTGTCAGAGGGAGATTTGTTTCCCCCTGTTGTACACCCAATTTATAACACAGTTTTTTGGCAGAGGCATCATTCTTATTGGTTGTGATGAAGTCATGAAAGTGTGAGGGGAAGTGTGTGTTCTGGTTTGTGTGTGTGTGTGTGTGTGTGTGTGTGTGTGTGAGTGAGAGAGAGAGAAACAACTCACTGCCCTCGGGGGCATTTCTCACACTCTTTTCTAACAATAAAAGCCTCTGATACACCCCTATTCCAGTTGTGTTTGTGTCTGGTATTTTGTTTTTCGAAATGCTAACGCCAGCATGCTAACGAAGGAGGTACATGGCATGGATGTATGAAGAGAACTGGATACAACGTTGTAGGCGGGCTCCCGTTCATTCCTATGAAAGTTGCTCAGTGGCGCATGAAGCCAAAATGACTCGACTTCCGACTGGAAAAGTACCCGGATCTTCCGCATCCATTGGGCCCATAAAGCAGGCGCAGTAGCGTCCGCTAGGTCTCATGGCTCGGTCACAGCCATCACAGTGTCATCACGGCTTGCTAACTCCGCCTCCCAGCCCTCGCTCCAGCCTCGGTCTGGGTCTCATTGACATGAACGGAGGAAGGGAAATAACTCTGGATTCAGCTATAAGGAGCATTTTACAACTTTTAGGACCTAATGATTTAAATAAGGGCTATTAGAGTGTTCGTACTAGGAAGTTGATTCACCTCAAAAAAAATTATCCGCTGAGTTACAGACGTCTCTTTCCCAATGTAAGTCTATGGGAAAAAATCTTTTTGGGCCCAATGGCATCACGTGACGGACACGGAAGTTTGGCCACTACGAAAATTGGCATCATCTTATTGGGGGCTTGCTGTGAGTACTAAGAGTAGCCATGTTTGTTGTTTACGTTCATAATGATAATTTGGGGGGAGTGGCTTTGGAGGGAGGCCTGAAGGGACGGTGTGTCAGTGTTGCCGACTTGCTGACTTTCTTGCTAGATTTAGGGACTTTCATTTGAAAAGCGTTGGCAACACCGGGGTCGGATTTTCGGTTAGATAATTTTTAAGATTTAGTATCAGTGTACTCCTGCTAGTTTCTCAGCATTACCGACCCTAGCTTTAAGAGAACATTGACACACTGATGCGTCCAAGAAGTTTGTCTTACATGTTATAGTTGGGTATAAACTGTCTCCTGGAAACAACCATACTCATCTCCATGTTCGGTCATCCTCTTCAGGTTTAGGGCATGATCACACCCACATTTATCACAACAAAATTTGTAATCAAATGTAATTTAAAGTACTTATTTTTGATCCGAGGATTCACTCCTGCAGGCAAAATAAACCCGTGCAAAGCTTTCACATCAAGTTCAACTTGGTGCATTGTTAAGGTTCAAGATTTACAGTTGAATTTAGTCATCCATAAAATTATGGAAATCACAGTGCTTCCATCCTTATGCTACAGTAATGCATATTAGCCTACAGAACACGGAAAATCAATTACTATAAAATAAAAGATAAACCCAACATAAAGCTAAATTCAATAAAAACTGTTATAAAGTAAGGTGAATAAAAGAACCACTTAGGATTAAGAATTAATAGTTTGAGTTTTACATCAGCAATGCTCTGAGCGAGCTGCAACGACCTGGTTGCCTCCAACTGGCTGATTTCCTGGTGACTGATGTGTCTCCTCGCCAGCATGTGCAAAGCGTCCTCATCAACCATCTTACTGATGTGAAAGGACATCTGGCCAAAGAGCTGTAACATCTCTGTCATGTAGTCTATTGATCACTTATGCCCGCACACTCTTTGTGGTGGGGAAGTCATGACCTTGTGAGCAGAATAATGAGAGCAGCATGTGAACTGACATCAGGTACTGAACTCTGCCCGTCTTCACAAGTGTCTTTGAGATACATGTGTGATACGTATGTGTGGGGGGGTGGGTGAGTGAAAGAGAGTGAGAGAGAATGACGGATAAAATGGGACACTGATTTATTCCATTTGATGAACTAAAATAATCGACACTAAAAATGCTGGAAGTCACATTTGGAGCCACACTAAACATGATCAACATAATATCTAATATAGTGTTCAATAACAACTGTCTCCTTGCTGAGGGTATCATTGAAATGTTTAAAAAAAATTGTATGTATATTGCACATTTTATATACAAAGACAACTAGATGATTACAACACAAATTAAAAGGATAAAAACTTTTTAAAAATAAATAAAATAAAAGATAAAACAGAAATAAATGGAAGGAAGTTCAGATGTAAGTGAAAAGTGTAATTCAAAAATGTAGATTTTAAACCTGCAGTAGGCAGAATATTTTTGGCATTGTTGGGCAAAAACTCCATAATAACCTTTCAGCATATTGTAATTCAAGTGCTCTGAGTGAAAACTAGACTTCTGCACCTCCTCATAGCTCTGTTTTCAGACTTTTAAAAATCTAGCCCGTGACGGGAGACTTTGGCCAATCACAGGTCATTTCAGAGAGAGAGCGTTCCTATTGAGCATTTCTATTGGCTGTGCTCCGGCTGGTGGGCGGTGCTCGGTATTTCCTCAACTGATCGCAACATGGCTGCCGGGTCACAAACCTTCTCGTTTTACAGCTAAACAGTACACTACAAGATGTTTTTGAAAACATTTGAGGAGAGATATAAGCATTACAGTAATAGAATATTGAGTCATATTTGATCAGCGCTGCCTAGTTTGACCGTTTGATCAGAGTTTGTGAGTGATTGACAGCTGCTCAGAGACGGCAAGGCTCCAGCTCGGCTCTGATTGGTTGTTTTCCTCCGGTCTGTGAAATCTTGCAGATACCATTAGGAGCACCGGAGGACACCGGAGGACACCGGAGGACACAGAGGCACATGATTTTTTTCAGATTACCTGTCTCATGCTCTACTGTCAGGATATAGTGACCGTTTTATAAAAATATATTTTTTTAATCATATTTGCTCCATTTCTACCCACTGCTGCTTTAACTGTGTTGTCTGTTGTTCTGCTCCACAGGACATTTCCTTCATTAGGAAACATTACAGTACATTCCTTTACATGGGCTAAATTCAAAATTCAGAGCATTAGTATAGCAGCAAACAACTATTTGCTATGTAAAGATATAGAGGAGTAACGTCTACCTGAGCAGAGAATGAAGTCGATCTCCCTCTGTGTGTTGTAATCCGAATGCTGAAGTCAACATACTCAATGCTACAGTAGCATGTCGGTGTTAGCAGATATAATGTTGCTGGCCTTACAGCTGTGAATGAGCCAGTGATTGTGAAGCATATTGGAAACAGCTGGTGTCGATCAGCCAATACAAACCTGACTTCATTGCTCCTCCTGAGCTAATGATGCAATGCTTCATTTCTGCCACGCGTTTTGTGTTATTTTATGCTAAAGATATAGGAGTTAGGTTACGTTAAAAACTTTAAAAACACCTTCACAACTGCTCTCACCTGCTCCCACATGTTCACACCCACTCACATAAACATGCTGAAGTCCAAACCTTGAGGAGAACTTGCATCTCCTTTAATCAGTGTTGCTTCTTAGCTTAGCCTTTTAACAACGTGAATGAAACAAAGTTTTCTCCCTCCAATAACAAGGTCCTTTATTGGAACTCAAACATATGTTATAAAAGGGAAAGTTGATGTTTTTTTTCCTCTTCTTTTCACTCCTCTGTCTCAGTGTCTCGTTGAAGGGCAAATGTCGGATGATGTTAAAGCAGAGGAATTAAAATATTTGGAGATGCAACATCCCCTTATAGGCAGAACGTGTAGCAGAGAATAACAATGGGAGAATCATGAAGTCAAATATTTTGCTACACCTTATGAACAAACTATATGTTTTCTGATACCTGCCAAGTGCTAATTGCAGAAGTATGACCTGAAAAAATTCAGTAAGAAGCATTCCTTTCTAACCTTCTTTAATTCAGTATATCCATCTCTATATGTGTTTGTTTCTCATTTAACAAAAACATACCTCTTTATTATGAAAATTGTTGCTCCTGCACCATTTCTTTGTCGTTGTATAATTTGATACTAATATTTTGTTTTCCCTTAAAATAGATGCAGGAACAAAAGAATTCCCTGTTCTCGGCCTAAAAGCCACAGCTCTCAGTTGTCGTCCTGAGAGGAAGAAATCAAAGACATTTTTCAGCGCAGCGGTCGATATATCACAGAAGCTGATGGACCGTTTTGCATTTACATACCGTTTTTAATCTCTGAATGTTACTGACAATATTTATTGTCCTGTACATGTTTTTTTCTGGTTTTGTTTTTCGACGGATGAACTGAATCAGAGATCTCTCAAAAATCGGAATCTTTAAAGGGGACATATCATGAAAAACTCACTTTTTTAATGCTTGTTCTCATACATTTGGGTATCTGGAGCGCCTACCAAAAAACAAACTGTGACAGTCATTTTTTTTGAGGGCTGCCTATATGTTATATGCAGCCTTATTAGAATATGTCATTCACAGCTTGAGAACTACCTTTGCAAAGGGGCACCATATTTTCAGAGCAGACTGGGCTTTTTCAGGAGGGGGTCTTAAAGAGACAGGCGCTAAAACGGAGCATTTCAGACAGAGGGTGAATACAGGTATATTCAGACAGAATATCATCTAGTATTTTCCTCCTCAGTATGAGGAAAATAATGTGTTTTTTGAGCATTAAAGCATGTAAACATGTTCTAGTAGAAATCCAAAATACAAGTATGAACCTGGACATGAGCATGATATATGTGTACACTTAAATTCTTCTTGCTTACATGCGCAATGATATTAATTTCAGTTTATGAAAGCTTCAGATATTTATAGACAGGGAAGCTGAATTGCTTGATTGTGTGGTTGACAGGATGATGTTTCCTGCTAAAATCAAAGCACATTTCTGAAATAAGAACATCACAATACGTATAGGACAACCACCTGATTCTCCTTTTCACTGCACACACAGATAGCATATGCCTCTACTGTGCAAAAATAGGAGTCCATGCAGATAAGGCTCACACATGCATGAGATGCATCTGATAGTAGAGGTGAATGCTCACATTCATTAATGCTTTGCATGTGATGGATGGTATTAATAAAGCAGCGGACACCCATGTTCATCTAGGAGGAGGAACAGAGTCACACCGTCACCATTCATCATTACAGCTGAATACCGCCACTTAACTGTGGATGGTCCTGTCACGCGGTGCAGGCTGGGAGGCTGTAATTCTGCATAATAAGAACTGATCTTAGGTCTGTGGGCTGGTGCAAAAGACCAGCGGAGGTAACAGTAAAGTTTGTCCTTGTTCGGATGCGGGCAAATCCCAGAGGGTGAAGCTTAAAGATGCTCTCTAGACGGGTTTCTGTGCAACGTCATCACAGAGATGTGCACGCAGCTAGGGGGTAGAAAGCACGGCAAGTTTAGGAGAGCCGAGCTCCAAAGTAGAGATGACAAGGAGTTGTACAAACAATGAGAAATCTACGTTGATTACAACTTGCTGCCAAAGCGATCTTGCCCCCTGAATGCACACGCACCCAGTAATGTTCGTAAACAAGAAACCTGTCTATAACAAAGATGACGCATTACAAGCTCCGCCCGTGGTTTGAAATGGTATAGAGAGGGGAAGTCCCGCCCCTTCCGGTGGACCACCTCAGGGACCTCATTTCAGAAAAAATATGGACGGTAGTCAACAACGAGGGACAAATATTTTTTTGAAAAAAGGTCCCATGGTGGCCCACCTAGTTTGGAAGTGTTATGTAGCCTACATCGTGTGAATGGATGAAAGCAAATTGGGTTATATTTGCATAATATATTCATATTAATATTAATATAATAATATTAATAAGATTAGATATTTAACAGCCATATTTAGCATTACCAAAATTAGTTCGCTAGGGCGTTCGCCAACGTTAGTTGCCAGAACTCGTAAAAATGTGTTGCGGAGACAGAGAAAGGTCTCAAACAAAGTTAATTTTCTCCTGATTTGTCCATCTGAAAAATACCATTTTAGTGTCAGAATGTTCAGAAGATGTGTGGCTTGTAAAAAATGGGTCTAATATTTACTTTGGTGACTATGGGGCGAAAGAATCAGTCATAATCTGTGTTCACATTCACTTCTCCCATTGAGAAGTTAATAGACTCAGGACATGCTGCTAGTCTCCTGAAGGGGCGCGGCAGTGGCGAAACCCACGTACAAGAAACTCAGTGCGCCGTCTCCTTTCTGAACTGTCTCTGGCTTAACTCACAGTCACAGCCAGCATCACTGTAGGCTACTATGAACCTGTGGCAGCAGAAAACACAAAGATCGCCCTGTTTGCTTGTATAACATGGATTTATCACTGATCACAGGGTCTGTGCAGCTGATTTGTGAAATGACAAAAATAACAATTAGAATAACCTGGTGTGATTTGCAGCAATCTGATTTACTACCAAAATAAAGACGTTGAAAACACATTTCTCCATTAGTATTTTAATTCCAAAATCATCGGTTAGTAATCTACAAAATATAAAGTCACAACACCCAGAACTGTGGGTCCCTCCAGTTTCATTTCTGTGCATATGAATAAAGCTGGGGTTAGCATTACTTACTATGGCTGATCTACAGTACCTCACACTGTTGAGGGACGCTTGAGCATAACATGCAGGTTCAAAGTCATTATGTGAGGCTGCAGGGCTTCACATGATGCCCAAGAGAGGCTCGTTCAGGTCGTTGGCATCTATATCGTTCACACGTTACTATACTGCCCCCCGGAGGACACACACTGTAAGGCAACATGACTTGCAGGGGTCTCTGTCAACAGAGCAGGCACAGCAGCACAGAGGACGCATTACATCACTGAACCACTGAGAGTTCTCATCGGACAATAACTGGCACGCAACATAAATCACAGACAGGAACCATTAACATTGTGAATTCAAAACACATTTTGCACTTTTAGGACATGTTACAGTATGCAGCAGGTTAGTCAGCACGAGTCCAGGGATTTTAATAAAGTGCCTCATAAAACGAAGTAGCATCCTGAGTCATAAAGTCTGACACACTTTCAGCTAAACAAAACGTTACGGATGGAAATGCTGCATGTAGACTTGTAAAGTCCAGCAGTCCTCTACAAGCATCTCTATTCAAACAGTAGGAACTTTTAAGAGATGAAGTGGTCATACAGAATATCACTGGGACTGGAAAGAGAGACACTGTACAAATGTACCTTCACCAGTCTGCTCTCTCTGCTTCACAGTTTCCCCACAAACTTCCTCCTTACTTAAAAACACGAGACAAACTTGGTCCTCTTCTCCAAAAAGATTGGAGAGTGAAACGATGACGGAGGAATGAAGTAAAGGAGAATCGGGTCAGAGTTAAAGACATTTTAACCTGCTCGCTAGTAGTTGATTTCCACTTATAAAACTAATTTAATTTAGTGAAGAAAAAGCACAAAAAAAATTCAGGGTGCATCACATTTGGTCACCCTCTGTTGGGAATGGTTACTATGTTAATTACATAACAGTTTGTTAAGTCGTGTTTTAGTAATGGCTTCTGGGTAATAGTATAGATTGCAAAGAATGGCACTGATGACAAGGCTACACTGTTTGTCTGCATTTTTGTACTTCTGCTATATCACAAACTCTGTCCTGACCTAATATGACGTGTTGCAGAGGACTAACAGGAAACACATTCCTGGCACTAACTTTTTAAGCCACACTGATGTGTGAGCTCTGAAGGCGTTGGACGCCACTGGTGAACTGGGCTTTAAGTATTGCTGAAATTAAAACATAAATCACAAAATCTGATCTGGAATTAGTTAGTCAGCATTTAGTTTGTCTGTCAACGTGACAGATGAATTGCTCCTTAACTCAAGAATTAACACTTAATCACAATATGTCTCACGTAACTAATCCCACCTGAAATTAAACTGGACGACTACATTAAACATCTGCTAGAGCCAATACTAATCTGCTCTCTAAATTTGGCAGCTCATTCTAAAAACCCCATTTGAAGCACCTTTACATTTAGCATGTTCTTTCTTAACATCATCTTGATTGCCTGACAGACCTCCCTTCTAGAAGTCGGTGCTCTTAATAATTAAAGTCCTAACTAGCCGTGAGATAGAGGTAGAGAAAAGGAGAAGGAAAACATGCACAAGCCCTTAATAAACTGTACATGACTCCCCTTCTTCCCTTCTGAATGCCAAGAGTAGAGCGATGATTTGGTGCTGTGTGGCGGTGGCGGGGGGGTTGAAGAGCGGCTGGTCACGGAGCGTGCTCAGGAGATGATGCGAATGCCGAAGTTCTTCTTGAGCTGCTCGAGGAAGATGAAGGTGAGCACCGTGTGAGGAATCAAGCGGATCCCTGCGGGGACGAGACCCTGCAACAAAAATTGGCGGTATATTACCTTTTGTAGTTTTCTCCCATTGCATCTATCAATTTAAAGCTGCTGTGCTGAATTGTACTTTAGTATAAAAACAGATAAATGCAGGTAATTTATCACACTTGACATACAGCTAGCATGCTTATAATTAAGTACAACTTTTGCTTTCAAAAATCATATCAAAGTGATTTGACAGATTTACTGTGTGTGATATATTGACCCAGAAATCTGAGTTCTCCTGCTCGCAGAGCCGTGTCGGCAGTGCCTACATGTGCCAGGATGTATTGTGCAAAAGCCTCTGACGCCCGGATTGTCCCTGCGGGCCTTATCCCCTTGTACGGCACACGCTGCATTTCTTAGGCAGTATACTCTTGCTTGAATAACTACTAGGGCTGTTATCTGTTCACAATGTACCTTAAAGGGAGATTTGTCAAGTATTTAATACTGTCAACAGGGGAGTGGACAAATATGCTGCTTAATGCAAATGTATGTATATATTTATTACACAAAACCGTATGTATTGTCCAGAAACCCTCACAGGTACTGCATTTAGCATAAAATAATATGCTCAAATCATAACACGGCAAACTGCAGCCCAACAGGCAACAACAGCTGTCAGTGTGTCAGTGTGCTGACTTGACTATGACTTGCCCCCAAACTGCATGTGATTATCATAAAGTGGGCATGTCTGTAAAGAGGACACTCGTGGGTACCCATAGAACCCATTTTCATTCACATATCTTGAAGTCAGAGGTCAAGGGACCCCTTTGAAAATGGCAATGACAGCTTTTCCTCGCCAAAATGTAGCACAAGTTTGGAGCGTTATTTAGATATATGACGCCAGTAGCTTCACTCTAGCTTTAAAAACTGAGTCCGCTACAACCTCTGAAAGATCAATTCCGTTAATGTGTTAAAGCAATTAGTGGCGTTAAAACGATTTTGTGTTAACACTTTATTATCGCCTTTGTCATCCCTAATAAATACAGCTGAATATCCGAGTCAGCCAAAACACTGTAAAATGAATCCTCGTCCAGAAAATCCTCTGCACTCATATTTTTTTGCCATTTTCGCTGTTGGAAACGTAGCTAGTTTGAAATACAAGCAAAGGCAACAAGGAAGTTATATTTTTGAGCGCCATCTAGAGCTGGCCAGAGAAATCCAACCTGAAATAGCCTGTAGTTCTTCCTTGCCTCCAACTACGTCACTGTCACATCAAATAACAGTCAGATTTTGCAGCTGCAAACTGAGCTCTCTGGGTCAATATAGCACGCACTGAGGAACGTATTGCTTCAATCGACTACATTTACCATCACCACCGACTGGACATCCACATAAAAAGGTGGCGAATACTTTTTTCACTGTTTTAAGTAAGAATGAAGTCATATCAGAAATGCTCCTTCATGCCTCTGAGTTCGCGGGTCTGCATAATGTGTTTGATTGACAGCTGAGCTGGCAGAGGCATTGTAGGACATTGTAAACAAATTTGCGCTGGTAACTGTGGCTTGCCAGCCACGGGCAGACAGTGTTTAGTTAGCGGTGATGTTGGAGAAAAAGGACCACAATATTTAGCGTCACAAACATCCAAACTTGTCAATTGCAGGTACATTGTTTAAGCTGCTCAAAGTGCTACAGCTGACTAACTGCTACAGTATATAGCCTACATAAGAAGAGACGTGTCCATGCTTGTAGATAAGAGGGATACATAGCTGGAAGGATCATGGGTTTTGCTGTGTTGTGTCATAACCTGTTCGGCTTCTGCTTTGGACCAGAACTCATCTCTACGATATGCATGTTTGAGCACATTCTATAGGATTTTATTTAACGTATTGCCCATCTGATTAAAATTGGCACTAAATAACCACAGTGGTGTTTATGTATAACATGTAGGACAGTTTTTTTACCTTGTAAAATGCCAGTGGACCAAGCTTGGCAGTTTCTCGTAAGCAATGCGACACCCCCTAAAGAGAGAGAGACACGCTGGATTAATATCAACACTGAGGAATGAAGAAGATGGACAAACAGAAACAGAGGAATGAAAGGATTAGAAGATCCACTCACCGTGTACTCTCCCTTTGAGCTCATCAGCCTCGTCTTTAGCACATCCAGAGGTTGACACAAGAACGTAGCACAGCCTCCCTGCAGAGGAAACACATCATCAGTTCACAAAAGAGCCCTGCAAACGTCACACGGACTCAATCCGGCTTCCAGGGCGCACAAATAAAAACCTGATACTCACAGCGATGAAGCTGGAGAGAAAGTGTGTGAGTATGTTATCTCCCATCATGCCTGTTCCCAGCACGAGCTGCTTGGCCTGGTCGTAGCACGCCAACTAAAGGTGGGAAAAATAAGAGGAGACAGCTCATAGAAAATAAAGCAAACAACTGGCCTCACATTACACATGGGATCAGCTCTGAGACTGAATTAAATTACCACCCCTATGTTATGATAATTAACAAAGACTCAAAAACCCACAATCCTTCACTCATGGCTTTTGGAAGCCACCAAAATCTTGTGCATATTGGGGTCACAGGCTGGAATGAGGGCATTTTTAATGTACATTAAGTGTGTTGGCCTTTATGTGGTTCACAAATAGATATAAAGGTACAATAAAAATCAATTTTAAACCACTGTTTGTAAATGTCCGACTTTGGCGTCCCCCAG